>JALPQI010004178.1:0-86708 GCA_025490895.1 Thaumatotibia leucotreta
TATCCCAAGGATTTTTGGTATTCTAAAGCCTGCCCTAGACCTTCAGCCTTCGTAAAAGCAAGAAAAAAGTGATACTTAATGATGAGGATTTTTCGGAGTAGTCGGTTAAATAAACTTAAAAAAAAAGCTTCAAAATTTTTTATTTAAAAATAAAGTAAAATTTCGTCTGTTTTGTTGTTTTTGTCAATAAACAAAGACAGAAATTACCACGAAAACTCAATTTGTGTAGTTATTATACGAAATTTTACTTTATTTTTAAATTAAAAATTTAGAAGGTTTTTTTTAAGTTATTTGACCGACTACTCCGAAAAATCCTCATCATTAAGTATCACTTTTTTTTTTTGCTTTTACGAAGGCTTAAGGTCTAGGGCAGGCTTTAGATTACCAAAAATCCTTGGGATATGTTTTATTTTTTTTATGAACGTACATTAATGCTATTTTGATGCGTTTTTAACGTAAAAATTTGAATTTAGTATTTTTTTATCCTACTTGTATCAAAGTGAGGACGTTAATTTTTTTGTCAGTAAATGCTTTATTTGTAGTAATACTTTTACAAAAATAAACTATTAAAAAAACCCAATAGTTTTTTTTTAATAATAAATTTCTTCACTCCAGAATTTCTCAAAGAAAAAAAAATTTCAAAAATTCATAACTCGAAAACTACAAAAAATCGGCTAACATACATGGGGTATATTCTGATAGCCCATGACGTGAGGAATCTAAAAAAAATTTTTTGACGTCAAGGTTTGGACCACCCTGTATATATCGTCGCCTGGTACCCGCATCACAAGCCTTAATTGAGCTTACCGTGGAACTAGGTTGATTTGTGTAAAGATGTCTAAAAATATTTATTTATTATTATTTATTTAGTTTAATTCTTCAGGTGATACACGTGAAATTAATGATGTAATCTGGCCTGTATCAAATTCTACATAAATTACATAATGTAACAGACTGTAAGTGTCCCGTGATTTTTTTTACTTGGATTAGATCCCTGACCCATTTCTTTTAAAACATATTAGTTTAAATCATGTACAAACTATAGCGTCGGCAACTGAGTCCGGCGTTAAAAGCATATTTAATAATGAGCAATACATGTCAGTTCACATCGAAATAGAATACCAGTAGCTCCATATAAAAATAGCGTTCTTGTTTAACTTTTGTACGAGACTTAAGACGTTTTATGATTAAGTGAAATATCGGCACGTATGCACTAAAATAAGCTCGGAAACGGACGCCGGACGGATGTATTGGCGGTGTATATGTTTATTTACTTAGCATTCTGGTCTAATATCGTACCGTCGCGTACATAGCAGAAGTTGTAAGGATTATTTTCTCCTAAGACCTAGTCATGTTTAATTAGATAATTAGTACAGTTTTTTTTATGAAGCGGTGGTAGCTCAGTGGTTTAGACGTTTGACTTTCAAACCGGAGGTCGTGGGTTCAAATCCTGGCTCGTACCAATGAGTTTTTCCGAAACTTATGTACGGAATATCAGATGATATTTACCATTAGCTTTCGGTGAAGGAAAACATCGTGAGGAAACCTGCATACATCCGCGAAGAAATTCAAAGGTATATGTGAAGTTCCCAACCCGCTTTGGGCCAGCGTGGAGACTATAGCCCAATCCCTCTCATATATATATGAGAGGAGGCCTGTGCCCAGCAGTGAGACATTATATAGGCTATTTTTTTATTTTTTATTAATCTCTCGTAGGCCTTAAAAGGAACTCGCATACATTAAAATTCACTTTCAGAGCTACTGATTGGCAGCCCAACATCTCGAGGCGGAGAGCCGGATGACCCCGTCTGCAATGGCGAGATGAGCTTGACTCGTTCCTAAAGGGATGGTCAGGCGCTGCACAAAACTGCGAAACCTGAAATGGGGAGAGGCCTTTGCTCAGCAGTAGGACAATACACCGTGTGAAATTAAGAATACATTCGGGTGTCGTAAGAGTCGACTAAGGGATTGAAGTGTTTTTGTGACCATTAATTGATAAAAGATTGATGAGGGGCAGCAGCGTCATCATAGTGGACACATTACTGCGATCGCCAATCCGCTTGCCCAGCGTGGCGATTATGGGCATTTACCTCCTAATGCGTCCATACGCATAATTAAAAGGCACAGACATGTGGTCTGTGTTAAAAGGAGATGCCTACGTCCAGCAGTGGACTATTATAGGCTGATGATGATGATGATGATGATGATATCATATCGACGCTGGAAAGGAGAAATTGGAAAAGCGACACAGTGCATACTTTACAGGAGAGGCAAAAAACCGCCCAGATTTTCGAAAAAAAATCATTAAAATTAATTAGCTGGCGAAATCAAATAATTGAAGCATTATTTATGGACATAAATATGTTTTCTTTATGATGTTTTCATTATTTAACGTATTCAAGTGTTATTTAAGGATTTACTGTCGCTTAAGCAAAATGGTCGGAAAAATTTATTCAGGTAAAATTATCTAACCAACACATTGTATTAGAAATAAGGAAGGTAAAAAGGTCTACCCGAGACTTACATAAAAAAATCATCATGTTAAAATTATCTAACTGCCGAAGTGGCTTATTTTATATTCGGGTAAAAATATATAAATTGATAAAATAGCATAAATCATTTATTGTAAAAAAAATACACAATTATAATGAACACAAAACCAAAATCACAAAATACTATAATACTAATCTAAACTTAAAACGGTGGTGGTTAAATATTAATAGCATATATATCATTAAGAAATATCCACATATTTAAAATAAGAAACTATTTGAAACCTCATATTCAGTCATTTTAATTACATGAGTAATATTCCGTGACTAGTAAACGAATTTACTTCACGTGAAAAAAGAAAAACATGGTTTTAGGTATTTTTATAACTTTATTCCAAAAAGTAGGTAAGTAATAAAATGGGATAAGTGAAGGGAATGGTTCATAAATAAATGTAGATAAAAATGGTTAAACGCCAATAATAGTTCAGATATCAATGATATCATAGTCAAGTAATATTGTCTAACCGTCTTAAATTTTAAATTCAGATAAAGGTAAAATTGTCCAAACGACATGAGAACATATCATACAGTCAGGTAGAAATAGCTAACCCACAAGTGAAGATTAGTTGTTACACGGCAAAAATATCCAAGTAAAATTTTACCTGTCATGACGAATAGGTAAAATAATCCAAGATGAATTATGTTGAATTACATTTTATCTAATCTCCATTTTCCTAAAAGTTGTCAAAAACCAAGTCGTTTAGTAATAAAAAATGGTCGAAAGTTCTCTAAATCACCGATGGGATAAGCGACACAAAAGTTGTCAGATGGATACGAAACCTAGCTCATTCGACGCAGAAAAATTCGCCGATTCTAACGGTGTATATAACTCAATATCTTCAAAAGTGTCGCTTATCCAATTTCTCCTTTCCAGCGTCGATATCTAATATTTAAATTTATATTAAAAAGTAGTGGTAACACAACAATTTGATTTGTTCCACAAACTTGTAAAATACTAATGAAAAACTATATACCGATGTTTACCAACTCTGAAGATGGGATCTGAACCCACGTCCTCGGCTTTCGCGGCTGATGCCTAAACCACTCGGCCACTCGAGCTTAGCGGACACCGGTCTCATTTCTCAGGTATAATAATAATGCAATCTGTTATATTATTAGGCTAGGCACTAAATAATATGTTGCCAATAAAACTGAATTCGGAAAAGAATAGGTATTAAAGTGTCACTGACCATCCTTTGATACAAGATTGATGATGGGCAGCAGCGTCATCATAGTGGACACATTACTGTGATCGCCAATCCGTTTGCCCAGCGTGGCGATTATGGAAATTTACCTCCTAATGCGTCTATACGCATAGTATAATTAATAGGAGAGGCCTACGTCCAGCAGTAGACTGAGAAAGGCTGATGAAATGAAGAAGAAGAAAACTGAATGATTAGAGAATCATGTGTGATACGACATATTATTATCCTCGACATACAATAATAAGGTCATAAGTAATTGTGATTTTGACTGTACAAAATTCTAGCTTTGTAAATGTTGGACGTGTTCCTACTGTGTCATGGCGCTTTTCGAAATTTCAATCTTATATGCCAACAAATAAAAGAAGACTTGTGCCAATACAATACACCAAAATTGAATGGAAAAAGCGCATTATTGTAAATCTGTAGGTATTTATTTTTTAACTTGATGTGGTACTTTTTTGTTAACCTTTTGCATATATAAGGTCCTAATTTATTAGTAGCAGATATTTTAACACATGATACTTTACATTAAAATAATTAACTTTAAATATAAATTAAGAAATCTTTTCATGTAACTTTTTTGATTTCATTTTCCTAACAAAAAAATTAATTATAATTTCGTCACAAAAAAAATCATCATGTGCATTAATTATCACATGTCACAATAACACTGTCTGTCATGTCATCAAACGACACAATCCAACGGAAAATAACATGACATTGACAATCAAGTATTTAATTTATCGACGTGAAGTGGCCAGTTCCAGTTAAGTGGTACGTAAAAAAGGTACTAGAATCTGTTCAATGAGTTTTCCTTTAATAATCACATAAACAGGGTGTTTTTACGTAGCAAATTAGGTTTTCCGTTTTCTCCAAAAAAAACATCGTAAAAGCTATAATGTTTCACGGTTTAATATACTCCAGAGACCGAGTACTATCAGCTGTAAAAATATCTGCATCTAATAAATTAGGACCTTATATATACAGGGTGTTGCCTGTAACAGGAGCAAAAAATGAAACGGTACACTAATAACCCAATAAATAGTCATAATTTAATAGTTAAAACTTAAAAAAAAAAATGTAGTTTTACTGCAGTCGACTTATACCAAAAAAGTTAAATCGGTGTAACACAAAAAAAAAATTTTTTAGCTCATTTAGTTTTATGTTCACTGAACTACCAATATGTTTAATCATTAATAAGGTACAATGTTGTGATACCTAGATACATCACTCATAGGTCGTAACTTTAACATACTGTTTCTCCTTAATGGATAACTTTAAAACACTGGGACCTTTTGCGAATAACTAGAGGCAGTCAGAGGAGTCTTCCATTTGATTTTTTGCTCCTGTTACAGGCAACACCCTGTATTATGACTGTATACCTATACAGGGTGATTACGGGGTCGTGATCCCAACTGTGAAAAACGTGTATAAGATGGTTTTTCTGAATAAGGTTCCCCATGAAACAAATATGAATATCACGGAAAAAAAAAATCATTTCATATTAATGACCGACCGGTGCGGAAGTGTTCATAACTTCCAGTCTCGTTTTATAATTAGTTTACACACTTGCAAGGAATTAGTATGGAGAAATGTATATATATTAATGAGCTCGACCTTAACTAGTCGTAAAATTTTGTAGTATTACAATACTACTTTTCGTATGTTTATTTTAAAATCTAGTTTATGGTATAGATAACATTGTTTATAGTTTTAAAAATAAAAGTTCCCTTTCGATCAACTGGTATTACCTAGATAATTAAATGTCGTAAAAAAGTACGTTTGTTCATATAGGTCCCATGGGAAACATTGTTCAGAAAGACCATCTTAACACATTTTTCTCAGTTGGGATCACGACCCCGTAATCACCCGTGTACATACATACATACATATACTCACGCCTGTATCCCATTGGGGTAGGCAGAAACCACTGAACGCCACATACTACGATCCTTGCAAACTTCCTTCGCTTCGCTAACATCCATACATCTTCTCATACATGTATATTCATAAAATAAAGAGAGAAGCTAGTCACATCACCACTGGTGCCCAAATAAAATGAACTCACGTTTATGTTTGCATTTACGTACACTTAAAGTTTAGTTTTGAATTCAGGTAAATCAGGCGTAGTTCAATTTATAATTCATCACGGGAACTCTGAATGGGTCAGGGTCAAACCCCGAGAGGGACCCAGTTTCATTGATTAAATATGTACAATTTTTGAACTTTATCGTGCTAAAATTTAAACAAGTAGGTTAAAGTATAATGGCTTGTAAAGGTTAGATGGAACTTTTTTGTCAAGCCCTAGGTAATTTGTTTTTGTTGCCTAGTGAAAGTACTAGCTAAAAATAAGGCAAGCAAAATTAGGGCGAAATGGGTTTCTTTTCATGCGATTTCTTAAATTTGAATTTACAAAATATAGTGACTTACTATGATGGTCATGCATTTACTGTTTATCGTGCTACGCGTCACTTTGGCACTAGCATACGTTAGAGTTGTGAGAACTAAACGTGACAGTAACGACGATGAACGATTAACTGACACCCGGACCATCATAAGCGTACAGTTTCTAACAAGTGCAAAAGTGACGTGTAACACGGTAAACGGTTAACGCGTGACCATCATAATTCATAATTCATAATATATGTCTCTTGGTAAGCAGAATTTAGGAAAAGTAATGAATTTTCACTTTTACTATCTTCGATTTTTTAAGGTTACTAACATTTATTAAAAATCCAAATCAACCGTAAATGTACACGAATCGTCCTACTGAATCTATGTTTCCGACTTTCCAGGAAGGGTCTACCTTTCCAATTTTTCTATTATTACCTCAACCGATAAGGGGCTTAAGCTAGCGAGGCCTACTGTAAAGAATGTTACTCACTGCTTACCTTTATTGAAAGGCTGAAAATGTCTTTGACATGTGTGTGCTTCACATAATCAATGTAATTATATTTAAAAAGTACTGATATTAACAACCGGATATCATTTTTTGTCTAGCCTGTAAGGGTATCCCATTGCTGGGCAAAGGCCTCTCCCTCAGACCTCCACAGCTCTCGGTTCTGTGCCAAGTCTGGCTAATTGTTGGCGAAGGCGTTCAGGTCGTCCTGGGCCTGCCTCGTCTAGCTTGCGGCATCCATTTGGTGGCTGTAATAGCCCACCTTTATGGATGCATACGGTAAACGTGACCGGCCCAATCCCACTTTAGCCTGGCAGTCTTTTCACCCACGTCAGCTATGCGTGTTTTTGGAGCGCAGCGTTGTGTTCCGCATGTGATCCATCCTCGTTATACCTAAAATGCTGCGCTCCATTGCTCGCTGGCAGACCTTCAATTTAAACTTCTGACTTTTGGTGAGTGACCATTTTTGGGCCCTTTATTAGCTCTTTTATGGACCAGTAGCTCTTGCAAGCATTTTGAACACGGTGTTCAACTTCCTTGTCCTGTCTTTTGCTGAAAGAGACTAGCTGGCTCAAGTAGATATTATACTCGTCGACATAATATTGTAACGTCTGCCCGTCTACCTCGACCCTACGTTTTATGCTGATCACCTGAGTCTTTGTGCGATTCATATGAAGTCCAACTTAAATTCAATCTAATTGAAATAAAATTCAAATCTATTATCTGTAGGTTGAGTATGAGATGCGTACTCAAATAATTCAAAATGTTAAAATTCATAATTATTTTGCAACTAGAACTGAAAAATGTAGATCAATTAGAAAGCATAAAACATTGCTTCATTCGAGTTTCTGCGTCAAATTCTATAATAAATACAGCTAGTTACTATTTTAGTTCTTCTTTACGGTATTGAATCGCAAGCCTTATTCCAAGTATGTCAAGTCATCCCACACCGCGCGTACGTCAAAGGCTTAGGGACCCAAATCTTAGATCCTATCATCGAATCAAATATTACATTTGATACATTTACCGAAGCCACGGCCACGGTACCGTGAGGTACAGTAGTAATATGAGAATCATAATGTTGCTGATAAAATAAGATGATAAGTTTTAATAAGAGTAAAAATGTTAACAAATAAAATAAATTTTCTTGTCGATAAGTACTTTTGTAACGCCGGGAACGCCGTCTTAACGAAGCTAAGAACAGCGGAAACTAAACTTTATTGTAAACGAAATTACCAATAACTATTGCGGTACAATATTATTGCATTCTAGATGTGGCTTATGAATGGACCGGTAATCCGATACCAATCAGAAGTCATACTGAGGAATTTCGTTGGCGACATCTAACTTCATGCCAGCACCACCAGTTGTAGTTCTGCTACTTCCCGCTGGATGGAGCTAACCCATAGTACTAAAATAATCGCTATGTGATTGTTGGTTATAGTTCATCGTAATATTTAAAAGTTAGAGATTCTAACGGATATCTTGATCTAGTTTATTTTCAGAAAATAAAAATAACTTTGGTCTCAAGTTAAATATCGGTTTGGCATGTATTATTCCATAATTAACCTCAATACCATCGTTGTAGCCTAAAAGGAATCCTTGTAGCCTAGTGAGCTGAAGTGACAGTAGATTGGTCATCGATAGCCAGCAGCACTCCATTCGATCATACGTGTAGAACGTTTAGTAACGAGCGTATAACTTGTAGGTAACGTTTTTAATAAATTACTGTGTAATTGTGTTGTCAGCCTCCGTAGCCTAGTTGGTAGTGACCCTGCCTACGAAGCTGGAGGTTCCGGGTTCGAATCCCGGCGAGGGCATTCTTTGTGTATTTATTTAGCACAAATGTTTGTTCCTTGGTCATGGCTGTCTATGTATTTAAGTATCTATATGTATCTATCTATTATATATATCGTCGCCTGGTACCCACATCACAAGCCTTAATTGAGCTTACCGTGGGACTAGGTCGATTTGTGTAAGATGTCCCAAGATATTTATTTATTTATTTATTTTATTTACTGTGTGAAAAATCTTATGCAAGTTGCTTTTGAAAGTACTATTTAGTAAAATAGGAATTATTACACAAAGTGTCGACGATTACGACATTTATTTAACTTTTGAGTTTCACACTGGCCATTAAGTGCCAAAGAAATTCACTGGGAAAAGTAGCAACTGGGGTGATGGATTGATGATAATGAAATATGGCAAAAAGTTATATTGTGTAAATTAACATACATATAATTTAATATACGTATATGACATGTTTAACATGCAAAGACAGACTCGTGCCGGATTTTGAATTCACAGATTCATTGTGCTCTCAGGGTGCTGTTGCAATCACTCGACGAGTCAAAGAGGTGTTCTTATACTAACGTGTAAATACAGGAGGACGGCACGACACTTATTATTAGTATTGACTTGAAATATAAATTTAACTTTAACACTAAGTTCAAAATTGACAGTTCTTTTTAAATATTCGATCTTTGATTCGTTATGAAGAATTACTCGAAAAAGGCAGTCGTTGGCGTCAATTTCGTCTAAGTTAAGATCCCGACGATTCATTACCATTTATCTGTTTATAGAATTGATTATATACTCTGCGACCATATATAACATGGACGTCTAATGCCAGCTCAAAAATGCCCCCAAACACAATTGGGTGAAAATTTTTTTCGTTGTCTTATTTTATGTCCCTAAAAAACGTGACGCAGTGGTGATTTTTGTATGAGTTGATGATTTGTTTTCAATTTCTGATGTATGGATTAAAATGTAGCGTAAAAAAGAAATACAAGTGCACTGGATTTTTTTTAATACCGAGTCGAAACAGCAACAGGACTACAAGCGTGACAGAGTGGTATGAAACAAGACAACGAAAATAATTTTGACCCAATTGTTGAATTCTGCCAAGATGGGCACAATAGCGCTTTTCTTAACACCGCGCATATTTCGACGCAACATCTTTGACAAATATTTATAAAATATAGCCAATCAAAACTTTGACGGACCAGTCACATCTAATTTTAAATGGCGGTTTAAGTTTTTATAGATTGATATAAAATTCATTACCGTGATGCATTGAAGAGGAGGTTACATTTGACAACTAAAAATTAGGACCGTTTTTGAAAGGCAATTTAGTATGGCGTGCGGCTTTCATGTTTTATTTGTTCGTACGTACATTCTACTCAATTCTCAAACATTACTGTGTATGCAAAGATCATTGAACGGTGTTTCTATGCGGTTTTTTTTACGCGTTTTCATTGTTCATTACCATCACCACATTATTTTCCGTTCTATAAAAGCAAACGAGACTATTATCCCAGAATAGCAGATAAAAATGCGTCTGCTACAAGATAACCGAAAATGACTCCACTATTTATACGCAGTTCGTCAATCATTTGGGAATGGTAATGACTTGATTTGTGCGACGGAATAATCGCATAGAACTGCCCTGAAAACCAAATGACATGGGTGAATGATGTAAAACTTTACTCGCACGATTTTAACATACAATTGGAATATTCATTCTGAAATGTAATAAATTGCTTTAAAATTCGTTTTCAACATTTCCGCTGCCTGTTTATTATTGAAATCGTTGGGTCTTTATCCTTTGGCACATGTTTTCGGCCATTACTGAAATACAGGAAACTGTTAAATGAGGGGAGGCGTAGGTTGTATGAATTTATAAAATTCAATACGTTTTGGAATAAAACGAAGAGTTTGTGAAGTTTTGGTAGCCTGGTTGTAAGGTATGTAATTTCAAGAAGGAAGTCTAAAGCGTGTCGCTTATGGCAGTCACTTTTGTAAGAATTAGTAACTACACTACGTCAATTCTTAGCATTTGATTGACGGACTGCTTGGTATGTCGTGGCAAATAATCAGACCCCGGTCGTATCTTATTTAGCAATGAATATTCGTTACCTAAGTAGGTTCGGACAGGGTCGGCTCTGCCTGCATACAATTGCCAAAATCGACAAGGACAGACGAGCCTGGCGCAAAAGCGTGAGGAGACCCGACCCCAGAGGCCCTATCGAGAACCACGAACGAAGTATTATTGAATGTCTCTCGCACTCGTGAATTCGTACATAAATGAGACAGAAAGGCAACACTTCGGTTCGCGGTAGGGCCCCAGATAACGGGAACAGGGGACAGAAGAAGAGATTTTTTTGATTAACGTTCAAACGCAATTCGATATATTATTGTCAATGTTAATTTGATATAATTTTATATAATGGATGGTCTCATATCTAAAATAATATCAACATCATATCAGCCGAAAGACGTCCACTGCTGAACATAGGCCTCCCCCAAAGATTGCCACAATGACCGGTCCTGCGCCACTCGCATCCAGCGGACTCCTGCGACCTTCACCAAGTCATCAACAAAAAAGGTTTAGGTCATCTAAAATAATATAGATATAATCATTATAAAGTTTTATTAATACCACACATCGTATTGTCTAAAATTACCTCAACAATATTACACAATTACCGTTCCTTTACCTCACCTTATTTACCGAGATAAACATTTAATCTCTAAAACCTCGAAACCACCCACTAACATCAGACAACCCTTAAAGAATTCATTCAACAAGTTATTTGAGAGAAAAATTGCGCTGTAAAGTCAGACACATTAATATCTCGAATAACGGGACATTCCCGCTCAACAATGCTGAGTGCTATATTTTAATGGGTTTTTACGACAATTTCTCTTTTATACAAAAAGCTCGTTTCCGTGGGGGATTATGAAGAAGTTTCTAGAATAATTACTGATGAAAAAAAATATTGGTGCAGCAAAATGAGTGGATTTTCGGATTCCAAATTCAAAGGATATAAACTGGACGTTAAAACTAAAACTTCACTTAAAAACTGACTTCAACCGATTTTTCCAAGATCCCATCATCAGACCCTAACTTGGTGCCATTTTGGGGTGCCACCATATAAAAAAATCGGTTCAAGACTCTCGATGATATCGAGTAAGTCCTTTTTGAAGTCGGTTAATATACGCCGTTTTTGCTGTGTAGTATATATAACGGCATCAGGTAGATGATTGGTTCATAGGATATTTTATTCTACGTTCGTCTGAGTCCGATTCATGTTTGATCAAATTTTGTTTTCTAGTCTTTTCTAGCCAGGAGACAAAATAGACACTGTTAGGTTCAATATTTTAACACGTCATTAATATTACTAGTAGGTAACCCATAATAAAACTTTACTGTCACTACAGTATTACCTATTTTTTTTTTCTGGATACATGATAATGTAACCATAACCTTGACAAGGAGGATCCAGAAAAGGTTGATCTGCCTTTAAGCATCATATATAGATAGTTTTATTTATTTTTATATATATTTTACTTATAGGTAAACACGCAAAAAACAACCATGACTCATTGTCATTGATTAAAAAGGAACAAATGTGTTTGTGACTATGCAGGGTTGTTTTTTATTCACCATTCAAATTTTGGAAGGTGAATTCTGAGATCATATTGATTAATTTTTACTACCGAGACCTACATCCGATCCGAAAAAATAACTGATATTCCATACATTTCTGCTTACTAATATTTCAGGGTTTGTATAGAAAATCAATTTTTTTTCTGATTTCGGATGTCGGTTCCATAGTAAAAGTTCATCAACATGACCTCAGAATTAACCCTCTGAAATTAGAACGGTGAATAAAAAATCTGCTTGTTTATGAACTTAAAGACAAGATCGTTTCGTAATTTGAACGCAAAGGTCTATGCGTCAAAATGGACCAAAAGCCAACAGAGCTGGGAGTAGTGTCATTGAAAACTACTACTTTTTTCATTGTATAGGTGCAACAAAGTTGAATTCCATTGGATACTTTTATAGGCGTTCTGCGGGTACTCCCTAAGTAAATTACCGTCGTCCACACACCAATCATCATAGTATTTACTCTGATGAAAATACAAATATCTACGTTTTGCAATGGAATTGAACATGGCACCCATAGAATGAAATAAAATAAATGTAAATACCTTTTTAATGACACCACTTTCAGCTCTGTTGGTTTTTGTTTTACTCTCCATACAAATCTGCCCATGGTCCTTTACACTACAGACTGACCTACGGTGGTATATAATTTAAATCCAAGTTATTCCCGTTTCCAACAACAATTTTGTAATAGCACCAAGCATTAGAACTCCGTAGGTAATGTGTTCGTCGTTGCCATAACACCAACTCCGGGGCTTTTTAATATCGCCCTGAGACTCTAAATGTGTTTCATTTGGTGTGGCCAGATGGTACGCCAGGTGAAATATCGTCTGCAATTTGGTGTCGAGGATACTGGATTTTTTGCGGTCCTTCTGTAAGTAATTTGGCCTCCGTGAATGACATTATGTCTGTTCAAAGTGTGATTGAGTTTTGAACTCTGAATCGAGGTTGAGTTATATGTGAGTTTTGAAGAATATTGAGGAAAAGTTCACTTGTGGGAAATCGTTCTCTTTTATTTTTTGTGGATTGGAAATTTACCTTTTGTCCTCGATAGTTATACTCATAGATAGTTGGATTTGGAACTATTCCTCCCGCCAATAGAAAACAAAAAACATATAATATGAGTTATGTTATATGGCTGACTTTTAATAGCATTTATTATTTATCCACATATCGTGAAATACTTTATTGTAATGTTGGTCTGTAGAGAAAACAAGTGTACCTACACAAACCCTTAAAATTTGAATTATTTCATAATCACGCATTTTTAGAACATAATGTTAACTTTTGTCTTAACTGTCTTTCTCACATTAATAATAAAAACAGTGACATAACGGGAAAACTATACTACGTTGCTACGAATAGATAAGTATGTCAATTCAAAAAAATCGAAAATACATTAATGTCGTTGCGCTTTACAAAGCTGAGAATTATGTTGGATATCTGAATTTTTAATTATAACCTAGCAACAACAAATAGAAGGTGTTACTGTAATGAATGAACACTTTGGTATCAGTTTTGTACAAAACGCAACAACGATGACCAACATTCAAGCATTTCAATCACATGTAACATTGTGGCTGTAGTGTAGCCGTACCATGACTTTTCAAGTATTGGTTACTTTAGGTTTTACTCGATACGTGAAGCACTTTACTGCATTCGCACTTATTTATTAGAGCGAGCACGAAGGCCTGCTTTACGTATCGAGTAAAACCTAACTTAACCGATACTCGCCAACTCATAGTACGGATACTGTAGCCGTACCTACCTTGACTTTGCAAGTACCGGTAACGTTAGGTTCGGTTCGTTAGTATCGGTAGCGCTTGCTCCATTAGGTATATGTCAGAGCGAGCGCGATAGAATTCATTACGTATCAAGTAAAACCTAACGTATCCTTTACTATCCAACTAATGGTACAGCTATGCTACTGATATTCGACCCTTTTGACTAGCTTTACGAACAAAGTTAACACATATGTCGGAAACCGAGCAGTTCACTGGAATATTCATCGGTAGAGAATTGACGTGAAATTCGTGCTCTTTGCTCGGTTTGCGGTTAGCTGTCAATATCAGGTGCGCTGCCAACTCCACCACGGTTAACTGATCATTTTGAGCACTTTATGCGCTTTGTAATAAAGGTCTCAAAAGGTCAACTAATGTTTGTACTACATGTAGTAGTCTACAAAAAATGTGGTGTACCACTTTTCGACTCTATTCAGTAATAAAGTAGAAAAGTGTAGTAAACCGCATTTTTTGTTCACTGCACAGTGTCATGCAGGCTTTTGTTGAAACCGAGCATTGAGATGCATATTTTTACCCAAACTCTGAGTAAGTACAATTTAAGTAAAAATATTCGAGTGAGAAACAATGTATCTATACTTATTTTTAATAGTTAATTATCTCTTGATTCTTGAATGATCTTAATTATCATGTCGTAGCCACTCGCACCGTTTAACAACTAAAAAGTAAGTACCATAAAACGGGGTAAATAGGAATGGCGGGGTAAATAGGAACGTAGAGTAAACTGGTCTGTTATCCCACGACAAACAGTCCAATTTAGAACAACAGATTTTATTCTAAACTGGACTGTTTGTCCTAGGCTAACAGACCAGTTTACTTTTCATTCCTATTTATCCAATAATTATTTTTACCCCTTTTTACGATACCTACACGAAATGCACTGACTGCTTAAACTGACTGACACTTGACTGGTAAAAGAAAATGAAATTAATCATTAAGTTTGTTGTTAAATTAGAATATAAATTTTGTAAGCAGTTAATATTTGAAAACGATTACTAATAGAATAATAATGATGGTAACAGGCTATATGACATTATCATCCATTTACAAATAATGGTATCTGTCAACTATTATTAAAAGTTACAGTTACTTTTCTTAGAAGAGATCATGTAACCCGTACAAAAGCATTAGGACTAATGTCTTACTAATCTGTTTTTTACTGTATTTAAACTAAGTAGCACATGATTTAACTAATCAATTAAAAAAATGTCTAATTATCTCATTTAAAATATAAATAAATACCTAAATAAATATTTTGGGACATCTCACACAAATCGACCTAGTTCCACGGTAAGCTCAATTAAACGCTTGTGATGTGGGTACCAGGCGATGATATATTTAATATATAGATATTTAAATACACAGACGACCATGACCAAGGAACAAATATTTGTGTTAAATAAATACACAAATAATACCCTCGCCGGGATTCGAACCCAGAACCTCCAGCCTTCGTAGGCAGGGTCACTAACAACTAGGCTATGGAGGCTGAAATTACCACTGCTGCCTGGTATTCGCAGCTAGCTATAATTAAGTAGGTACACATTTTGTAATAAGCTTTAACGGAATAATGTTGTCCTGATGGTTAATGCATTAATGGAAATGATGCCTACTTGAAAGCAGATTATTTGCACGTTTCCGCATTTTGCCGCAACTGGTGTCGCTCTCATAAATGATAATGGTATTACGGTTTGATGATGTCTCTTCGTCTCTAATAAATATGCCAATGAACTCGATTATTGAATATTCCCAACCCACTATAACTATTAGATTAGGCAACAGTGATATTAATAAGGGTTAACTGTTATTAAGTTTAGGGGCGAAATCATAAAATGGTATGTACCTATTCGAGTTTTGTAATATACATAATTTAAATAAGTACAAGACATTTTTCAGATTTAATTTTTACAATGCTTTTTTACATATTTAAATATCGTGTAATAAACTAAAACATTGTGACAGCGTAATGTGTGACCTACTACCTATATTTTTGTAATCGTGTCTCCACTACCCAAAGGTTTGTCTGGAAGAGATCGTTTTTAGCGATAAGGCCGCCTTTTGAGACCTCTGTTTTTTGTATTTCTTTTGTTTTGTGAACTTTTGTCGTTCTTCATTACGTGTGCAATAAAGAGTTTTGTATTGTATTGTACGGTTTTCGTTTTCCTAGAAAAACGAAACAATACAACTTTGTCATAATAATGCCATAATATTTGTCGAAAATCTATAAAAACATTGCAAAGCGATGAATATTACCAAAGACAACGATATGAAGTATATATTTTTAATATCGAGAGATTTAAATGTTGGGAGGAGGATTGTTTTTATTGCTGAAAATCAACATTAGGTATAAGGTAGGAGAATAGTTGTTATGAAATAGGATGATTCTGAAATGTAATTCTAAAAACTCGTGGTAGATTACATACCCGATGTGGCCAGAGTTGCGCAAAAAGTAATTTGATTACTTCGTCCGATTACTTTTGTATCTGTACTGTAATCTAGACAACAAAATACACATAAAAATATAATTTACAGAAGACTACTTTTTGATCAACTCTGCCTATAGCCGCTGAGCTGTAGTGTCATAACACAAGACATCACAAACGTAAAATCCTACAAAACTGTAAAGGTGCATCAATCAACGAATTTCGACGAATCACGTTTTGTGTGACGAACGAATTTCGTAGAGTATGGGATAGATGAGCGAATGCTCGTTTGGTCTAAATGCACCTTGATAGACAATTTTAAGCCACTGGTAAAAGCTCAACCTTTCCTGAAACACATGATTACAGAAACAAAGATCCCTGTATATCCCAATTTCTTATCTGAACACATTACAATCTATCTGGAACCGCAGCGAAGAGAGGAGCCGTACTGAAAATAATAACGTGAGTGTTTTGTGGATTAATTAATTAATTTTGGCGTCGTTTACGAGGAAAAATGGAGTGTTAACAAAGGGACAATAAGAATTTTGCTAATAGGGACTAAGTATTGTGGTCTACATGAAAGAAGGGCCTTGTGGTGGTGACAGTGGTTAAATAAATAATATGATAATATAATATATAAAAGCGATATAAGAAAACGCTGCATTCATTAAAAATATTGGGCGTCAGTGCTATTAAGCAATGCTTAATGCTTATATGCTTACCTTTTTGTGGTAAGGAGAGGATGTGGTGGTTTGTTAATTTTAAGATATTATTTATACGAGCATTTACATACATACATACATCATCAGCCTATGATAGTCCACTGCTGGACGTAGGCGGGTCGTTTTTCTTTTTGTTGTCTTATTTCGTGTCTCTAAAAAAGTGACACAGTTGTGATTTTTATATGAGATGATGTTTTGTTTCTAATTTTCGATGTATGGATTAAAATCTAGCGTGAAAAAGAAATACAAGTGCACCGGTTTTTTTTATATACTGAGTTGAAACAGCAACTAAAAGCGTGACAGAGTGGTATGACACAACACAACGAAAATAATTTTGACCCAGGCCTCTCCTATTAACTATGCGTACAGACGCATTAGGAGGTAAATGCCCATGATCGCCACGCTGGGCAAGTAAATAATAAGACTAAATTCACGTACCTCGTCGTTTATCAATAGAATAATGCCCATATTAAAATGTATGTCAAATCTGCTTGTATTTCAATGAAAGATTACGTTTTTGTGTTTGCTCCCGGTTTAGTTTGAGTAGGTAGGTACTTGAAAACTACCGCATTTTATTATTTTTCAAAATATTGTGTCGATGCTGAATCTATATTTTGCTAAAATACACGCCAAGACGCTTGAGTTTATAATGAAAATTATGTTTATAAAGAAGTATCCGGTCGCGTTCATCACTGTCAATGCATACCTACTTCAAAACCACTTATGAATATTAGTTATAAAATGGTCACAAAGTTTAATGCATAACTACTTGGGATAATACTAGTACTTACCAGCACGGAATCGATTTGCTTGACGTAGACACGACTTGTTTAAGCAATAGTACATTTACTGCAGTAGCCGGGAAATAAGGGCTTACAGGGTGAATATATAATATAATATATAGGGGCGGATAGAAATATGAGGCCTGAAAGCGCTTATTCAAGCCGAAGATGGTATCGTGCTTTTCTCGAACGTGCAATGAAACCAAAAGAAAACAATCAATTTGTTTATTGACTAAACAAAACACGTTTCTCATCGAAATGCTTATTAAAAAAATATATGGCCGAAAGCCACAATGCCGGGGATCCAATTGAACTAATCACAACAAAGTCATTACTTTATGACAGAGGAAGTACGGAATTCCATGAATAATACCTACATTACTACCCAGGCCGGGAAGTGACTAGTTGCCGGCCGAATATATGTAGACGGCCAAGCGAGCGATATATTGTTACATTCTCATCTAATCTATCACATTCTTTTCCTCTCAGTTTTATACCATGATGATGGCAAACAGGCGTACGGTATACAGCTGATGGTAAACAGTTACCGTATCCTAAGGACGCTAGCAACTAGGAGATTCACATGCACTTTGCCCTTTCAAACCTTATAAACTCCTTTTTCAACTACTTCATAAAAAGGAGGAGGTTCTCAAATTCGACTATATCTTTTTTTGAAGAACACCATACTCAGCAAAATATATAACAATAATTTGAATTGTTATGCCGGACGACAATTCTTATAGTTTTTCCTTTATTTTTTTATTTATTAGCAGACGTATGGCGGGGTGGAACGGAACGACGATCTTTCCCGCTACCGACCGAGTCTACCAACCATTACGATGAACTTTCAGTATGGGACCAACATCGATATATCTTTAAAAAAAATTAACCCCTCATACAAAGTCACTGATTAGTTAGAGCTCAATAGTATGGAAAAGTCAATTTTCCATGTACGTTTTCGATGTTGGTCCCATACTGAAAATTCATCGTAATGGTTGGTAGACTCGGTTGGTAGCGGGAAAGATCGTCGTTCCGTTCCACCCTGTATATTTGTAAGATCTTAGTTTCTATCAACCAACAGCTAAAAACGCAGTCGAAGTTTCACTGTGACAAACAAACATGCGAACGAAAAACAGGTTGAAAATACACGCTCCTGTTGCATTTCCATTAATTCTTTTGTATTGTAAAAGCACGCCTATACAGGTAAAAAGCATCATAGTATTGCAAATAAAAACAGTAGGTTTACATAAACACAGAAGCTCAAATTGAAACTTAGTAGCCGGTTAGGAAACGTAGCATTTTAGGCGTCAAGAACATATCGCACCTAAACAATATACACTTCAATCTGGAGCATTTTACGAGAATGTCGCTTACGTGAGGCTTACACATACTGTATATGGCAGCTTCGTTCAATAAATGCTCAAAGTTAGAAAAAAGTGTGAACGTGTAAGTTAAGTCCCGAAATATTGTAACACTAAAACTCGGGTTCCTATCATTTTTAGAAGTACTAAAAGAATCGCGCTACGGAAGTGACATTCGTTTGGAATGCTCCATCTTCTGTCGATAGGGTTTTAGATTTAAGCCGTAAAATTTAGTTTTATCAAACAGAGGGTGAGATTTTATTCACTGGCCAAACTTTAGAGGGAGGGCTTTTTGAGGTCATATTGATGAACTTTTACTATGGGACCGACATCCGAATACTGATGTTCCATACAAACTCTGTGATATTAGTGGGCAGTAATGCATGGAACTTCAGATTTATTCTCGAATCGGATGTCGGTCCCTTAGTAAAATTGCAATTATTTTTTTTTATAATAAATTAATACGCGTATCCGAATCGCTCCGGGCTTTTTTTCGAAAATGGATGTCTGTGAAGTCTTCCCGCTTAAAATCGTAATAGTTACAATGATAACCACAATGACCAGGGGCCTATTTATCAAAAGCTTGTAACTTGTAGGTAATACAAGCGGAAGCCTTAATCTAACTTATGGTGTCAAAAAGAGAGATCCACTTGTATTACAAGTTACAAGCTTTCGAGAAACGGGCCCCATATATTAGGCCCCAGACTTAGTCTTGTATTATGGAGAATTAATACTGTTTTAAATCTGTTTACTAACGAAAGGGGACTAGGGAGGCTGGCTCGAGGGGGTTTCAGCTGTTGCATGCGGCCTCTCGCTGAACTTTTAAGTGATTCCGAATAAAGATAATTAAATGTGAATATTGATTTACTCGTTTACATACTCACATAATCACGCGTGGTTTACAAAACGGGGAGGCAGTGTGAAAGGGAGGAATTAAATTCAAACAGCAAATACGAGTTTCTTCCCATTGTATTAGGTACATCTTTTTAAATTAACAATCATATAGTTGTCATCCTGCTTACAAAGTGTCACCAGCGTGCAAAGAAGATGTATGATACTTGGTCTCTTTATCGCAGATTCGTTCTGGTATTATGGTTTCGTGGTATAACGATAATAAGAAATTCGGCTACCTTCCCGACCACGTAGTGGGTTTGGTTTTTTTATTTTATTATAATCCTATATATCGTTGAATAGGTCTTTTAAATAGAATAAGGGACTAAAAAAAGTGTTTTTCTAAGTCAGTGTTTTCGAATATGACCGCTCCAGAATAAAAAAAATTGTGTCTTTGCCCCTTTTAACTTTTGATCCTTACGTCCAAAAATAAGAAAAAAAACATGAATATTGAGCTTACAAAGTTCTTTAAAATAAAACTACATCGAACATAATGGCACAGCCCGTTATGAATAACTACGAAACTCTATACTGAGCATGGACCGACAAGCTCTTGACCGATTTTTTTATTGCTAGCAATACATCGAATTCCATGAAAACCATGTTGGAAAATGTCAACATTATTCAATATTATCCACACCACGTACGTACAAGCTTTACTTATATGAATATTCCATTAAAAGCCTTTCAAGAATTTACCGTTTCGACATTATGTGGTTTCCACGAAAATAAATTTATTCAGCTTTCAGTCACACTAAGTCTGAAATCACTCAAGCGCTTGAAACTTCCTCGTATAAAGGATATTTTACTTTTACACCTACTCCTCCTAGAGCACGTTGTACCTACCTACTTGATTAATAGTAGATTATGTCACAAGGCATCAAAATTATATATTTCGGCGATTCTATATAATATTAGGATACATGCACGATTCAAAATTTATAATATACGTAGGTACTCGTATTTAGTCTTATAGGAATGGTGTTTAACTTTTTTCCACTATTATTAATCATGCTTAGACAATTCAAAAATAGCATATCTAATACTATAAAAAACTGATAAACTCTCGTATATTAATTAAATATAACTTCATCCCGACGTATAAAAATTCATTATCACAAGATAAACTTTCGAACGTCCATCGATACAACCTTTAACTTAAGTAGGCAGATTTATTTAGAAAATGTAAGAAATTCATGTTTTTTTAAAGCCTGTACCTATAGCCTGGCTGTCTAGTAGCTTAACACCTTCGCGGACACTCAACGCCTATAGGCATAATCTCATTGTGTTAACTGTCTTAAACTAGTTAAAACTATGCTATTTGCTTGATTACTAAATAAGGTTATAATGAAAGGCGAATAACCGTATTTTTTTATAATGACACTCTTTTTCATCCAAGACGTCTTTGGCGCAAAATCTGGAATAACACTTTCAGTAAGCAACGCCAACAAGACATAATGACATTCCTCCGTCACATAAATCTGACCGCACAATATCCTGCGGAAGATGGTTGCCAACACACATTTGTTTACGAACCCGACTAATGGTACTGAGATATTTCATGGGAATTCTGCGGTTGCTTGGTGTTTTTACAAGTTTAAGTGGTGACGTAAGGTGTAAGTGGTGACGTAAGGTGTAATCCGCTTGAACTGATCAAGATTTCGAGTAAACCAATCGGTATTTTATTAAAAGTGCATTTAGACCAAACAAACATTCGCTCATTCTATCCCCCACTATACGAAATCAACGAATTTCGACGAATCACGTTTTGTGCAACGAACGAATTTCGTAGAGTTGGGGATAGAATGAGCGAATGCTCGTTTGGTCTAAATGCACCTTGACTTGTCCATTAAACAAGTTTAGCCCATTTCTGTGAAACAATGGAATGGGCTTCCACTGTCCCTCAAACAGTCCCAGTCTGTAGCGCCATTCAAGAACAATCTGAAAAAGTTGAAGCTCTCCGACATTTTGTGAATTTGTTTATTTTATTTATAGATGTGTAGTATATGTACGTATGTGTATAATATATTTTAACTATATGTGTATTATCTGTATGAATTTAGCTAAGTAAGTATATAATGGTTGCTTGGTATTATTCGAATACATTTACCACTACACGTGAGCGTTATTCTATCTTTTGCTTGTTTTAGGCAACTCCATTGCTGAAATCAAAGGTTAACTGTAAGAGATCCCTTACAGGGATAAGATCGCCTTTCTACCTGTATAAATTGTTGTAAAATATGTGTATTCTTGCCGTTACCGTGTTTTGGTTACAATAAAAAATTTACATACATCATACATACATAAACTAAAATAACTATTCGATTCGCCAGTACATAACGACAAAAATGTAAACAAAACTATTTGTATTCTGAGACTATGTGGTTGTAATTACATATTAAGATAAACCTACATCCCATCCCTAATGCTACGTAATTATTAAGTTAATCTCAGGGTATGCTTCCTCTCTTTCCACCTTAACAGGTTTAAATGCCAGAAAAGGATACAAGAGGTGAATTAAATATTAATTCGAATAGCAGTCGATGGAACATTAACAAGGTTCGCTAAAAGGGTCCATTGATGTATGCTTGTGTCACTTAAGATACAGTTATAGTGTATTTTACCTTAGTATAGCTTGTGACCTGGCTGCCTATCCTTTTAGTCCTAAACTAATAATTTAAGATCAAATTACCCTAAGTTGACTGGCTAAATCAGAAATGAATTTCTATTTCGGTATCGTCGTTATTATTCGAGATAAAATTGTCGGCAGAGTATTTAATTTTATATTTTTATCAAACGTTCTGCCATTATTGAAAAAAATGTTTTTTAACGTTTGCTTTACCTACCTACTTAAAATTCTGTATTTAACAGTTCTTAGACTAAACTGTGTACAGTGTTACCAAAGATTAACGATTTTCTCTTTCAAATCTATTCCGGGGTCTTAAGTTGTGTGCAAAAGTGCTTTTAAAGGTATTACCATGCCTTTGAGGCTTTGTATCTAAAAAAATAACGATAAAAATCTTATCTATTCAACGTAATATGTTATTCCCAATCTTTTCCCAATCGAGCAAGTTAACATACGATTTATTTTGATATTTATCAAAGAGGCGGTATATATCAAAGCAACACCTCAATCGCTAGATCTCTCTTGAGACGTACTTAGGACAATTCAATGTGTTCAATAAGAATCATGAACCGATTTAAATTAGAATAGATTTTTTTTTGTTTAATTAAACAGTATAACCCCGAGATGGTCCCGTTGGCACCAAGTCATTGTCTGACGAACTGAACTGAATCTACAAACGATACTCCTCCTGGAGTATGTGGTGCTGCTCACGCGTTTCCGCTACTGCAGCTGTGGCCGGGTCGCATCCCACGATGGTGGGACGGTCGTTGCACCGTCATTTGGGGACGGTGTCGAGAGGTTGTTGAAGGAAAAATTTGTCATGGGCATGGCGAGAGAGAAAATGATTATGGTGATGATGATTCATTTTAGGGGGCGGCATATGTTCGGCAATGGACTTCTTTCGGCTGATATGATTATGATGGTATTGATGGTGTATTAGGTATTATTTATTTCATTGCAAAACAAATACATGTATAATATCGATATTATTATTTTGAAACTGCGAACGTTTCACCCAGTTCTCCCACATATTGAACGTCGAACGTCATAAGTGACAGATTACCCGGAATTTGCATGGCATATTGCGGTTCGATGGACTGATGCATATTCATTAAACGTTTGCGTTGCAGGCTGTTTTAATGCTATTCCGTAAACGGCATACAGAATCTAAACTTTGGTACGTTTAGAAACTTTGTAGGGTTCCGCTGGAACAAAGAGCCATTACATCCAAATTGATAAATTCAATTGATTCCTAGGAAGCAAAAGAGCAGACAAACATTGCTGGCCTTTCAAATGGTGCGGAATAAGTCTTTCATTCGGATTTACAATTAGAATACTTCCTTCTATTTTTGTTGAACAACTTAAATTGTTTCATAAAATATTTTTGAGTTGTGGTTTTTTTAGTAGTAAGGTGGAAGTACCAGTGCGTAACCTGTAAACAGAGAATATTTATTTGAATCACGATATATTGTTCATATATAAATCTACATTTATAAAGTATTTTTCCCCTCACTAGCTCGTAAAGCGCTCGTTTATCCTTTAATACGAACGGGTAAAAACGTATATTATTCACTTGTGTGGCAAAGTAATGACCTTGGAGCGTAGCGCGAAGTAGCATTCGTTTGACAGATAACAAAACGTAAAATGCTCATGGAAGTCGTTCCAGATTAATGATAATTAAATAATTTGTTAGCCAATTTAAAGTTAGCCAAGTAAAATACAAACCTTTATATAATATGATGATTTTAACACATAAATCCTAAAATTCCATAAGTAACCATTGTTTTAGCGAATGATGATAAGATGACTAGACGCAATCACAAAACGCAGAAAATGTCATGATTGTCAATGAATATTATAGGTTATAATCTTTATTCACTGACTGGAACACGCAAAAAAATAGTAATGTGTTAAAATCGTGCTGCGTTTACTTTTTCGTGCTAAGTTTACTGCGACAAAATCTTGCATTAAATACATGATGTATTTCGAAAATTATTATCACTAACCTGATGATGATTGTAATGTGAACAAATAATTACCTATTTTGTTTGAGTTTCCTCGCTATAGTGAGGGGAAAAGTTTTGCGTTACACACGGGTGCAAATTTATTTTACTTCTCGTATGTTGAAACACTCGCTGTGCTCAGGATTCTATTTTAGAACTACTCGCTTCGCTCTTGGTTCAACTATAGAATCCTTTCACTTGCTCGTGTTTCAATTTCATACTCGCGGGTAAAATACAACTTTGCACCCTTGTATAACAAATAACTATTAATGTGTGTTGGGAGAGGAGTTTGTAAGTTTTGTTGAATCGTGTCTATTTTATAGGGTGACAATAACGCTCAAAATTACAAATGTTCTTAGTCAACTCCATTGTACGAGTAAGTGTCAGGTGCTTTTGCTGGCAGTCCCAATAGATGGCACCTCAGTACCTACAAGTTTGAATGTCACATATTGGAAGTTAGAAATATTAACACTCAGTCCTAATAAATGTCACCCTGTCTCAAAATTATGTAAATAATTTAGATATAAGCTAATTATTTCAAAATTATGATATGAAGCATTAAAGGCACATTTACCATCGTTCAAATGCCCTAGTAGTTGATTTCGTCTTATCGATGGCAACCCAAGCTATGATGATGAGTATTAGTACAACGTCGGTGCTGAGGACGTGAGTTCCAATCCCACCTCCGCTTCGGTAAACTTGATATTTTTTCTTTGGTACATGGCATCTAATATTTAGTAAAGTCCTATCATATTTTCAAAAACACAAGTCAATCGAACCAACAACATAGGATTGAAGAAAGAAAAACACTTACAGGGTAAGGGTGGTAGCTGGTAATGTAAAAAATTCAGTTTCATCAATATAAGTAGATATTACCTATTTTTATTTGTAGCTTGGACGCAAAAAAACGTATAGGCAGACGGCTAAAACATGGCTAAAACTGTTAGAGCGTTGCTGTTAATTACAAAATACTTAAAAAGCTGTAGCGGTATCATGAGTCGGCAAGTAAGATTTGCGTTAACGTGTGTTCGATACGTAAGTACTAGTAGTGGTGTCCTGCCTTTTCGCAGAAAATTATTTTGCAAGTGATCTTTCGGCGAAATAAATTCGGCGCTATATTGGTTGAGAAGTGATATTCGGCAAAATTACTTTCGGCGATAATTAAGAGCACCACTAGTAGTCCACTACGCTCTTTCCATTACATCTATGTGAGCGCGATATACTACTTGACATATAAATTACGTACAGTTGTTCATATAACGTGCATTTAAACGTTCAACTCTCGTATTCATCGTCTATAGAATACCTGCTCGTTTCGTGGCAATTTCACTATGTCCTTCTATAGACGTCGGTGTCCATAACATAATAGCTATCATTGTCGAGAATATGGAGGATAGTGTAGGTACTAGTAGTCCATCACGCTCGTTCCATTAAATCTATGTGAACGCGATAAATGTGAATTCTCTACGTACGAGTATAACGCCCTGGATGCCCAGCCAAGTTGCCAATCGCTTAAGCTTAATAGCGCTTCGATAGCGTATCGTAGTTTTCCGTCTCTGTTACTCTCTCATATTAGTGCGTCAGAGACAGTTCGGCTGCTCAAAATGAAAAACAAGTAAGTCCATTTTTGGCCATTTTCTGTTTTTTAGCCCATACGATTCCTGGTCTTAAAATACACATTTCTGCATTTTAATTTTATTTTTTTTCTTCATAGTTTTTCAGTTATTTAAAAAAATACATTTCAAGTATCTCAATTCGATCAAATAATCAACATTAAAATAAAGCATCTGGACTAAAACTAAGTGAAAATCAAGTAAATGGATTCCTTCTTACTTGTTTTTAACTTGGTTATGCGAGTTATACTTGGTATTACTTGTTTTTATTGTTGTGTGACCGTTAATGAGGAATAGATAACTAGCCAGTTACTTGAATACGACTTCTTTGGATAGGCGACTCACTTGTTTTTAATGTGGATATATACCTACTTGTCTATTTCATGTTGTAAAGATACCCTACATTTTAAAACGATCATATGCAACATTATAAGGTTGTCTGGATGAGATTGCTCGTAAGCGATAAGATCGCCTGTTGTTGCCTATCGATACATGTTTTTCTGTATTTGTATTTTAATTAAGTATGTGGTGCACAATAAAGAATATTTACATTTACATTATCTCGTCGTCATTCTACATCTCAGTTACACTATATTTAAGTTGCAAGCCCAGAACCTATTTATTGTACTTAGATACTTATTGCCTAATCTTATTGGAATAGTAATGTGTGGCGTTAAATAAATACTAACAAAGGATCGGACGAAATTAACGCATGGAAGAAAGTTGGTTGCCATGCATGAGTTAACAAACCCAATCCTAAGTAGGTACATACACATGTAACGTAACTGCTACGTATTGTGTTTTATTTTATTTTTATCTTAACCGAATAGCTAGAACTATTACTTTCATTGCATTAATGAATAGACTTTTCACTGTTTAATTTAACTGTCATTTTGATGTAGCCATGATCCAAGGGGTTCTGCCTTTTCTCCGAACTTTTTTTGTCCGAATTTCATTTGCCAACCAACATTTCGCCGATGGTTCACTTTGACAACCAACAATTAGCAAATTTTTATATGACAACGTTTCATTTGGCAGAATTATTATAAAACGGATTATTGTAATGACACAATGCTTTTAGCATACTGATCATTTGTCAAATCTTTCACTAGGCCTAACAACTATTACATGATTAACGTTTCGTCAGTGTTTGAACTAAGTAAAAAATACACATTAAAAACCGATCTATAAAATGATGACTGCTCATTTACTTGTATTAGACAAATATGAAGCTAATTAGTTAAAAAAAACAATAGTAAAAAAATATATGCAGATTTCTGACTCGTCTAAGAAACTAAGTACTAGCACTTTACCTGTTGTTGTTGTTGTTTAGCTTGTTTCTGAAATTGCCTATAAAAAAATACCGTTAAAAAAAACATTTCACAGAGTCCTGTTAGGTACGACGACGAGCGAAGCGAGGAGGAGTGTTAGGTGAAACTGCGACCATACAGCGCACGAGCCGAGCGAGCGAAGCGAGCGTGCCGCGGCAGCGGCCGGCGAGTGCCAGAACCGACTGTTTTGTTATTCCCTCGGCATTGCGATCCCTCATCGGTTTCATCTAAATTACTGTTTAGAACCCGACTTTTAATTGTTTATCAACATTAATATAAAACCTCGTGTAAGCTGTTATTAAAAAAAAAAACAAAAACATGCCTATATAAAATTCACCCCAAATGGAAGTTACATCCTTATAAAATAAATGATATTATACCCAAAAAAGTGGTAATAATGTAATTAACTAAATGCCAAATAAACCATTAACCACATGAAAAAATGTAATACAAAAAGTTACAATTCAAAACCAAGCCCAAAGATAGAATTGCCAACCATTTAGTTGGGAAATGAAACGATTTCATAAGATTCAATTGGAACATGATCTTTCGGCGAAATGACTTTATGCGAAAAATTGGTTGCGATGTAATATTCGTACAAACAATTTTCGGAGATGATTTAGAGAACCATGATCCAAATATACCCTACGTAACGATTTTTGTCCACGTATCTTTGGTGTTCCGTACCAAAAAAGTAAAAACGAAACGCCATTCCTAAACCTAAACTGTCTGTTCATATGTCATCAGCTGTATCTCGTGAACCATGACAGCCAACCAAATTAAATGATCGTAGGTATTTCTTTTGCCACTTTTACAATATAAAATAGTAAAATAAAACGAGCATAACATATTATTTATTCATTTAAATTTAATTTGGTATCTTGATGTAGGTATATGTAGCTATGTATTAAAATAAACTTGTGTACTCGTCTATGTTGAAAACAAAGATTTATGAATAGAACCCTGTAAAGTGTTGGAAACGTCGGAATGAAGTTAAAGGCAATTAATATACGCGAGTTTATCCGTTTTCATAGTTTTATTTCATTAGAAATCCTCGCAGTAACCGAAGAAAATATTACGAACAAGGACTTACTTGTTTTTAATATAGACTTTTTTTTACATTTTGTGATTATTACCAAGTTAAAAACGATTTTCAGCTGCCTATCCTAGACGACTTCAGTTACAGTGGTATAAAAAAAATATATATATAAAACAATATTACAAATAAATGTAAAAAAATATTATGTTGATATCCCTAGAACTTTTTGAGAAAATGCCCTTTGAAGTTAAAATACGTTTTTTGGCTCTCCTGTAAAATTCACTAAAACCCTCTTACTTGTTTTTAATTTTGAGCAGCCGAGTTAGCCTTTCGTTTACGATTGACGATTAAGCGTTAGCGATTGGCAACTTGTTATTCGTGTAGCTGTTCAAACGTTCAACTCTCGTAATCATCGTCTATAGAATACCTGCTCGTTTCGTGGCAATTTCACTATGTCCTTATATCGACGTCGGTGCCGATAACATAATAGCTATCACTGTCGAGAATGTCGAGGATGAAGTGAAACATTTTACTACTAATAGAAACACTTGACCATCGTTGGGCATTATCCACCTATAATGGATAATAAAAGGTGTCCGAAAAATAAGACAAGATTGTAATCTAACGAAAAACACGTTTTTATTGATTATTTTCTTCGTGAAATAAAACAATGAAAACGGATTATATCGCGTATATTAATTTTATTTTTATTTTATTTATTGGAGAAACAACAGGAATAGATTACAAAACAGAACATATGAAAATTTGAATGGTAGAAACTAAGGGTGACTGCGCTGTGCACGTGCACATCCACAAATATACCACAAATCCTGTAAAGTGTTCGAAACGTCGAGACTCAGTAAGTGATTAATTCAAACGCGATATAATCCGTCAACGTTTTTTTTATTTTACGTTTTTAATCGTCTTTTTTTCTCCTGAAATCACTTAATACTTAAATGGATTAGGAAACAATTCTGACCAAGTAACATATTTAATATTTGTGATACATATAGGTATGTAGGTAAATGCTTTTGGAAACCCACACCGGAATTCGAATCCGGAACGTCCAACTTCGTAGGAAGGGTCACTACCAACTCAGTTACGGAGGCTGACAAAATAATACGAAATGATCTACCTAAGTAAGTGTAAAATGTTACTAGGCACTTACCTTCTATAATCAGAATGTTTCCGTCATATCCTTTCTCTGACGGTTGACGATGACCGGAACCCTATTCCTATACCTTTGCTATCCATCCGTCTTTCTGTCTGTCAGCTTAATATAAGTAAGTCAAGAACGGAGGAATAAAATAAGTGACTAGTGAGTAGTTGCTGATAGGTCTGATCTTTTTCACTGTCCAATGTCCTGTTTATATAGGTATGCACTATGTTATGTTATTTTGCAAGGAATTTGGATAAAATTAGGTAATTACGCTCAGTTGAGGCACTATTGTATTAGGTTTAACCTGTAAAGATAATTGCTAAAATGTAGCCCTTGACTGTTGACATATTATTGGCACTTTACCTGTGTTCACAGGTGTGTTGTTGATTGTACAAGTACGGAATTACTAACGAGAGTGTTAGATTTCGCAGTTAGTATTCCGCTTACCGACCGTGATGCATACAATGTTTTTCATCACACTTGCCGACAAAAAAATAAGTTTTAAGACATAATATTATTAAATGACGTACTGACATTTCTATTACTCCCGCTATGCACGCAAGCAATGTCGCGCTTTGACAGCAAGTGCGATGAAAAAAATAATAAAAAAGGGGACGGATTAAGTTTGATTATTTATTGCTAATCACCCAATATTTTCATGATCTCGTCGTAAATTACCATTTGAATTTAAAAACCTTAGTTACGCCTAGTTTGCACAAGGTTTATGTATGTATGTATGTAAATTCTTTATTGTACACAAAACACAGGTAAAAATACACATATTAACAGTAAATTTGACAGGTACAAAGGCGAACTTATCCCCGTAAGGGATCTCTTCCAGTTTACACTCGCCTGAGCTCTGTTTTCAGCAGGAATGCCGGTTGAATAATCTACAACTAATCGATTAAGCAAATTGGACGTGTGCAGAATAGTTTAATGAGACACTTAGTTCGCACACCAATGGCCATGTCATACGGTGTCAACTTGCGTCAGCCTAGTTTCCAGCATTTAGTTTATACTCGTAAACAAGTACCTAAATTACCTACTAAATGTATCATCATCATATCAGCCGAAAGACGTCCACTGCTGAACATAGGCCTCCCCCAAATATTGCCACAATGACCGGTCCTGTGCCACCTGCATCCAGTGGACTCCTGCGACCTTCACCAGGTCATCAGTCTTATTGTGGGGGCCTAACCACGCTGCGCCTTCCGGTGGCAGTGGTCCATGGTCTAAATGTACACTAATATCATAAATTCGAAAAACTGTCAATGCATGTGTCTTCATCTGTTACTCTATTAAGCCTTAAATATTGAAATTATTTGAATTTCATGTTCTTAGGTTTTGTTATATACAGGATGAAATGGAACGACGATTCTTCCCGCTACCAACCAAGTCTATCAACCATTTCGATTAACTTTCAGTATGGGACCAACATCGAAAACATAGGTAGGTACACAGAAAATTGACTTTTCCGTACTATTGAACTCTAACTAATCACTTACTTTGTATGAGGGGTTAATTTTTTTTAAAGATATTTCGATGTTGGTACTAAGAGTATCCTGAAAAGAGTTCATCGTAATGGTTGGTAGGCTCAGTCGGTAGCGGGAAGGATCGTCGTTCCGTTCCACCCTGTATATTTAACGGCTTCTGAATGGATTTAATATATAAGGTAGTGATTCACAAAAAATTGCGTGGAAGAATTTTATACAATTAGTGCTAGTCTTAATAAGGAAAGTCGCAAAGAAAATCGAGTCGAGGTCTCGTCGAGTGGAGACCACGGCTAGCCAAACGCAGCGTAGGACGTCCACCCACAAGTTGGACAGACGACCTTATGAAGGACGCCGAGACACGCTGGATGCAGGTCGCGGTACATGTGGAGGTCCAGAGGGGAGGCCTATGTTCAGCAGTGGATGTCCAATGGCTGAGATGATGATGATGATGATGATGACCCTACTTCTAGAGAATGGCTGAGAATAACGCTGTAAGCCTACTTCTGGTGCTTCCATTCTAAGCTGAATTATCATTATAATTTCAGCCGAAAGACGTCCACTGCCGAACATAGGTTCCCCCAAAGATTGCTACAATGACCCGGTCACGCGACGCGGGCAGCACTGGAACAGTCCTGCGTCACATATATCCAGCCAGCGGACTGTGACCTTCACCAGGCCCAGGTCTCCGTCCACTAGGCGCATTAGGAGGGACTGCCCATAATCAATACACCGGGCAAGCGGTTTGGCGATTGCAGTAGTGTGTTCACTATGATGACGCTGCTACCCGTTAATAATCTTCAATAAATGTATGTCCAGTGACACTTACATCCCTTAAGCGCCTCTTACGACACGATTAGGAGTTAGGGTGGTGACAATATATTCATATTCTGCTTTTACTACATGTACGGTCGAGGAATTTAATTTCCTACCCAGGAATTTTTTAGGGCATGGGTCGCTTCAACCAAATACGTAAAACCCTAAACCATAAAATGTCTGTTACTTAAGCATTTTGAACCTCTTTTTATAGATGAGAATGTCGGTTGAAATAGAATATTTGTTTGACCTGTGTCATTTAAATCCTTATAATAAAATCATAATGCATCATATCAGTGTAGCTTAAATCATCAAAAATTTCTATGAGAAATTTTTGACTCGGCGGTACAATCACACTCTTGCCGCCGTCGGCGCTTTTTGAGCCGCTCGCCTATAACTACCGCCGCCCCCCGCGCGGGCGCGTCAATCACTTGTAGTCTGTGCCGGTAGGCGCATGTACCGTAGTGATTTGTGTGTGATACTGAAATCGTGTATTTCACATTATGAAATAATTTAATTATTTTCATTGTTATTTCTTGATTATTTAATAATAATTAAAGTTTAAGTCTAAATACTTACTTACGTATTTCTGCCGCTTATAATTGTAAAAAAAAACTGACTACAGATATAATAAAAATTAAGATTAAAAAATGTAACGTATCAAGCGTAGTAATAAATTAATTAAAGATGTTAGGCAAAATGAGCATTTTTTTTCAATAAAAGCGACAGAAAGGTTATTGCGGATGAAACGCTGTAATCAATATCCGCAATTTTTCTAAGACTGATTCCGCCAAATAACTATCTAATTATGTTATTAGAAGCAAATATTTTTCTTTATATAGAAATAAAAATTGAGAATAACGATTTTCATTCATTTTGTTTTCTTTAGACCTGCAGAGTAATTATACCTTTGTCTCTAAATATCCGAGCTTCAACCACCATGTTTAATCATATTCATATAATTCCTGAGATTTAAGCAATCCGTTTTTCAATGAGTGTGTGTCATTAAATCAATTAGAATCGCCACTTATTTCCATTAAAGAATCGCTTAAACTATTTAGCCTTACCCCGTTGTATAGTAAAAATAGCGCTTAGCTCATTTAGCCTTCTTTTTAAAAAAGTGCACTTGTACACTACAGTCATTTGACTTGCCTCCGGCGGCAGACGCTGTTGGTATTTGAACCAATTAGCCTTTCTCTCATTTTTAGCAGATTTGTCTTAAGCGACCTTTATTTCGAGACATAATAAACTAATTTTATCAAGGTAGGAACCAAAGCATGCGCCTTTATATCTTGAATATTTGATGGCAGTTGCGTTACAATATACCTGTTACTTTTTTTGTAGCGATTTTTTTTCTAAAAAATAAAACTTTAAACGGCTCTCCTGTAAAGTTCATAAAATGTCGGTTAAGTCAATTAGCCTTTCTACCGTCGATATTAAACTTTGTCCAGATTTCATTTCGCATACGTTACTATATTATTTTTGTTCTTAGTTTTCTGATAATGTATCTCAATCTAGAAGCTGTTTCACGATTTTAGACTAAAGAGATTGAAGTTTCTGCGATGTCTAAAATGAAAAATTTTCTTCATCATTAATTTCTAATGCCGCACCTTTTGGAAATGCAGGTAAGTATGAGTTATCATGAAAACATAATGGTTTTCAGGTGAACAACGTATAGTCATTGATCACATAATTACGAGTATGTATTTATAAGATCGATGTAACTAAAATAATAAGTTCTGGAGCTTGTAGTGTACGGCGTGCCTAAAATGACTGATTTTTTAGGTTTTTCCTTGTTCCTGACAATATTTGTATATCAGCCGCATTGGGTATCTGTGAACTGATAATGAAATATAATGTAAAATAACGATGATCATCTTTAGATAACGAGATTTGTGTCTAGCATAAAATATAATAGATTGTGGATTGTAACCAGTATATACTCGTACAGTCGAGGAATTTAATTTCCTACCCATTTCGTACCTTGTCACAGTGACAATCAATATGAAAGCTGCTAGGACTGTCATATATTATAGCTACTATGACAAGGTACGAAATGGGTAGGAAATTAAATTCCTCGACCGTACATGTAGTAAAAGCAGAATATGAATATATTGTCACCACCCTAACTCCTAATCGTGTCGTAAGAGGCGCTTAAGGGATGTAAGTGTCACTGGACATACATTTATTGAAGATTATTAACGGGTAGCAGCGTCATCATAGTGAACACACTACTGCAATCGCCAAACCGCTTGCCCGGTGTATTGATTATGGGCAGTCCCTCCTAATGCGCCTAGTGGACGGAGACCTGGGCCTGGTGAAGGTCACAGTCCGCTGGCTGGATATATGTGACGCAGGACTGTTCCAGTGCTGCCCGCGTCGCGTGACCGGGTCATTGTAGCAATCTTTGGGGGAACCTATGTTCGGCAGTGGACGTCTTTCGGCTGAAATTATAATGATAATTCAGCTTAGAATGGAAGCACCAGAAGTAGGCTTACAGCGTTATTCTCAGCCATTCTCTAGAAGTAGGGTCATCATCATCATCATCATCATCTCAGCCATTGGACATCCACTGCTGAACATAGGCCTCCCCTCTGGACCTCCACATGTACCGCGACCTGCATCCAGCGTGTCTCGGCGTCCTTCATAAGGTCGTCTGTCCAACTTGTGGGTGGACGTCCTACGCTGCGTTTGGCTAGCCGTGGTCTCCACTCGACGAGACCTCGACTCGATTTTCTTTGCGACTTTCCTTATTAAGACTAGCACTAATTGTATAAAATTCTTCCACGCAATTTTTTGTGAATCACTACCTTATATATTAAATCCATTCAGAAGCCGTTAAATATACAGGGTGGAACGGAACGACGATCCTTCCCGCTACCGACTGAGCCTACCAACCATTACGATGAACTCTTTTCAGGATACTCTTAGTACCAACATCGAAATATCTTTAAAAAAAATTAACCCCTCATACAAAGTAAGTGATTAGTTAGAGTTCAATAGTACGGAAAAGTCAATTTTCTGTGTACCTACCTATGTTTTCGATGTTGGTCCCATACTGAAAGTTAATCGAAATGGTTGATAGACTTGGTTGGTAGCGGGAAGAATCGTCGTTCCATTTCATCCGGTATATAACAAAACCTAAGAACATGAAATTCAAATAATTTCAATATTTAAGGCTTAATAGAGTAACAGATGAAGACACATGCATTGACAGTTTTTCGAATTTATGATATTAGTGTACATTTAGACCATGGACCACTGCCACCGGAAGGCGCAGCGTGGTTAGGCCCCCACAATAAGACTGATGACCTGGTGAAGGTCGCAGGAGTCCACTGGATGCAGGTGGCACAGGACCGGTCATTGTGGCAATATTTGGGGGAGGCCTATGTTCAGCAGTGGACGTCTTTCGGCTACAGTCAAGTTAGGATCAACAATTTCGGCAACACAAAAATATGTGCAACAATGTTTGGGCCATTCATTTTTCGGCGTAAAGTTGGTATGCGACAAATTTTTTTAAATAAAAAAATTATGCCACCCGATGTAGATCCAAAATTAATTCCAACCTTTTTAGGGTTCCGTGGTAAACGAGGAACCCTTATAGTTTCGCCATGTCCGTCTGTCCGTCTGTCTGTCCGCAGAATAGCTCATAGGCCGTTAGTATAACAAATTTGCAATTTGGTACAGGTATACCTACATATCAGTCACACCAAAAAAGAGAAATTCGGGTTACAAAAGACAGTTTTTTTTGTAAGTTAACGTTTTCGTAATTAACCACTAAACACAAAAAAAAATTCTTGCCCCAGGGTCCGCTGGATGCGGGTAACGCAGGATCGGTCATTGTGGCAATCTTTGGGAGAGGCCTATGTTCAGCAGTGGAGTGTCTTTCGGCTGATATGATGATGATGATGGATGATGATGATGACATTACGATACAAGTGTGAAAAAAGTAAAGGTTGGCGATAAAAGAAAACATGACTGAAAGGAATGTTTTAAATCGACACCAGATTTTAGGGTTCCGTAGTAAACTAGGAACCCTTATACTTTCGCTACGTCCGTCTGTCTGTCTGTCTGTCTGTCTATCTGTCTGTCTGTCCGCAGCATAACTGAGTGACCGTTAGAATTAGAAATTTGCAACTTTGTATAGTGTACATATTAATCAGGCCGATAAATGGATAGAATAATATACAAGGTGATCCTATTAACTATGCGTATTGGACATTAGGAGGTAAATGCCCATAATCACCACGCTGGCAAAAGGGTTGGCGATCGCAGTAATTTGTCCACTGTGACGATGCTGTGCTGCTGCTGCTCATCATCAATCTTCTATAAAGAAATAGTTGTTTGTTGTACAAGGGTGCAAAGTTGTATTTTACCCGCGAGCATGAAATTGAAACACGAGCAAGCGAAAGGGTTCCATAGTTTTAAAATAGAAACCTGAGTGATTTCCAAGTTTTGCCAATTCAAAGTTAAGAGTGGGGTCAAATTCCTGCTTGTACAAAATCCGACCTAATTTTTTTTCTACGAGAGGTAACGAAATAATTATTACTTTGTCAATATATTTTGTAAACGCAGTTAGAAATACGTGGTTAATTTTGTTCGGTTCATTAACAGGCATGGTGTATACATATACAGTCAATTTCAATCGCCTGGATTTAATCCAAAATTTTCTCATTGAATTCATAGGCATTTAAAAGTTTAAGATCATAATAATATTTATATTTTAATCTGCATAAATATAACAAGAGAAAAAATGCACTAGATAAGCAGTTTAAAAAATCGTTCAACATAAAAAAAAATTATGCTAAAAAAAAACTTGGTTCCACTTAAGTACTACATAAACGTGACCGCCATCGATTACTGAATTAGAAAAATGGGTTCCTGTTCACCGATTAAATTCCACCGTGTATCCTAAATTTTTTTCATTTAAATCAGAAACCATGCAGCACACTCGATTTGTTGACTTCACTTGGAATGACCCTTTACTATTATTTCGTTCGGTTAGTTGGTCTTCTTTAAGTGAAGTCTTTTGATTTCTTATGATTTTTTTAACACTTTTTTTCCTAAGTTTTCAGCTTTGTTCAAATGGGGAACAAAAGAAATAAACGAACACTGACGTCGTCTATACCAAGAAAGAAAATAAGGTATGTGCGTTACAACCCGCAAATGATAGGTATATAAACCCCTAATATTGCCATTTGCACGTATAAGTATTATTTTTTTATAAATAATACAGGGTGTTTGTTATGTCGTTAGCCAAATTTGGATATGTCATTCGCGATCCACACAACATTTTTGAAAAAAAAGTGACACTTTTTTTCAGTTTTTTTCCCGTTTTTTATCCGGCAAAAACATAATTTGTGGTCACTAGGCAAGTTTGTTTCAATCTGTGCGATTCGATGGCAGACAAAAGGGTAGCAGGTTTCAGTAGTCAAGTCTTAGCCAATCAGGAGTTCATCACAAGCACCTATCAGCCGACGTCACTCACCCCACCATCGGCACTAAACAATGAATAAAATGTTTATTATTTAGAATAAATGAATTAAAGTTGCAAACTCAAACACCCTTTCCAATCTGATTTGGCAGTTATGAGATGGTGGGATTGGTGGGGCAGTACGCAAAGTAAGCAAGTGATCATAGTGACCAAACATTCGGTAGATAATGAGATTTAAAAAAAAATCTATAACAAAAAGTATAATGAAAAATGGATTATTTTTGTTTTACCAAATATTTTTTTACGCCTTTACCCAACACACATTGCAATATGGCTAATGATATAAAAAACACCCTGTATATAGACAGGGTGGAAATAATTTTTGGGTCAGTGAGGGCAGCTACCAGATCCAGAGTAGCTCCGCGAATATGGTCTTATAAGACCTTCCTCGATTTTAAATTAATGAAAATTGGCGTTTACTGATTTTGGAAAAAACATACAGGTTGCGAGAAAATTGTCATTTTTGATAAACTTTTTTTAATGCCAATCGATCCTGTTTCTGTTCAGGATCAAAAGCTTGTATGGGAACAAAAAAAATTTAATGGCTAGAAAAGCCGCAAATCGAGATAATGAATATAGCTAATGTTTCCACACAGTAGGTATTATTGTCATTTAGCATAGGAGGACTAATTATCGTGACAGATGATGCAATTAAACTTTCACTTTTTTTCCATAGTAAATGTATAAAAACAGTTTTCTTGAAATTTTGGCTTTTTTATACATTGCTATAAGTTGACCCCTAAGAAACTATTGGTACTGGATACAAATGAAATCTAATGACATAAAAAAATTAAGCTTGAAAAAAATATTTTATAACATTCATACAATTTGTATGGGAATATTGGGAATTTTAAATCTCGATTTGCGGCTTTTCTAGCCGAAAACTTTTTTTGGGTCTATACAAGCTTTTGATCCTGAAAATAAACAGGATCGATTTTTTTTCTAGCCTGTAGACGTGTCCCACTGCTGGGCAAATGCCTCTCCCTCAGATCTCCACAGCTCCCGGTTCGGTGCCAAGTCTGGCCAATTGTTGGCGAAGGCGTCCAAGTCGTCCCGCTATCTCCGCCTGGGCCTGCCTCGTCCCCGCCTAGTTTGCGGCATCCACTTGGTGGCTGTAATAACCCACCTTTCTGGATGCATGCGGTAGACGTGGTCAGCCCAATCCCACTTTAGCCTGGCAGTCTTTTCACCACATCAGCTATGCGTGTTTTGGAGCGCAGCGTAGTGTTCCAGATCCATCATCGTTACACCTAAAATGCTGCGCTCCATTGCTCGCTGCCAGACCTTCAATTTGGACGTATGACTTTCGGTGAGTGACCATGTTTGGGCACCGTAGGTTAGGACGGGCAGGATACACATGTCGACTAGTTTGCGCTTCAGTGACATTGGAAGGTCACCTTTCATTAGCTCTTTCATGGACCAGTAGCTCTTCCAGGCATTTTTAACACGGCGTTAAAGCTGAAAGAGACTAGCTGGCCCAAGTAGATATACTATACTCATCGACATAATGTATCGTCTGCCCGTCTACCTCGACCCTACGTTTCGTGCTGTTAGTCATCACCTGAGTCTTTGTGCGATTCATATGAAGTCCAACTTGAAGGCTTGCGTTGTTCAGGTCTTGGAGCATTAACTGGATCGATTGGTATAAAAATTTTTTGTCAAATATGACAATTTTCTCGCACCCTGTATGTTTTTTACAAAATCTGTAATTGCCAATTTTCATTAATTTAAAATCGAAGGAAGGTTTTCTAAGACCATTTTCGCGTAGCTACTCTGGATCTGGTAGCTGTCCTTACTGACCCAAAAATAATTTCCACCCTGTATGTGTGTAAACAATAGATAAGTGCGAAAAAATGGTCATTTTTGAAAAACTTTTTTTTTATGCCGATCGATTCTTTTTCTGTTCAAGATCAACAAAAAATCTACTTGGATTTTTCTCTACTCTTATAGTATGTTAAAAAGACGCGGAAGATAAACTAAAAAAAATGTACTTCGTTTTTGGCGGAATTACCCCTGAAGCCAGATCTCCTATTCTAGTAGTACCTACTTACAGTTTGAAAGTAAATCGTCTATGACAGACGGCCATAACGAATCTATAAGGTTTCCGTTCTTGTCATTTTGGCTATGGACACTTTAAATCGTCCTATTGAATTTTTTAAATGAATTATAGAATTAATGGACGATTTATTGTTTTAGAGTAAGCTATCCTACTAATGAAACGCAGTCAATGAGTCTACCCCATTAAATGAGGCAACGTAATTCCTCTGGCAAATGAAACCGCCTCAGACAATGTGTAAGGACACAGCTTTCTGCTAGTCATCGATTTCTAAGAATGAACCGAACAAAACTACAATAAGATGTAATAATAATAATACTCACACAGTATATTATGATCATCCTCCAACTCATCAAACCCGCGCTATTACACCTTACAGTAGTTTTGTCACCAAAGGCATACTTACTAAAGTTCAGATCAATTGGGCCTATAGATACCTTTCAATTCTTCATCAGGTCAGGTTCATCTATTGTATTGTTATCGAAGTTAAGTAAGCATACTTCTCCTCTCACCATAATCGGCCCACCAAAATCTGGTTCAATTAATCGTTGCAATATTTGTAAGCATACGTATGTACATAACGTAGGCACCGCTACTAAAGTCGGTATGTGATTTTTTTTTGTATTTTAACGCCATTTTGAACCTTTCTAGAAGACTATCTATAAAAGTTCAGGATTTATGAATTTTATCATCATATCATCATCATCAGCCTATGATAGTCTACTGCTGGACTTAGGCCTCTCCTTTTAATTACGCGTGTGGACGGATTAGGAGGCAAATGCCTATAATCGCCACGCTGGGCAAGCCGATTGGAGATCGCAGTAATGTTTCCACTATGATGACGCTGCTGCCCATCTTCAATCTTTTATCAAATAATGGTCAGTGACACTTCAATCCCTTAGTCGACTCTTACGACACCCGCAGGAGGAGTTGGGGTGGTGACAAATGTATTCTTACTGCTGTCACCACACGGCCAATTAATTTTAGCTATGTGATATCATACATTAGCGGGTTCGAATCCCGGTTTAACCATGAAATAATTCAGAATGCAATTCAACTTGTTTTTGTAAATCGAAATAAGTAATGTCTTCTTTCAGTAAGATGTTCCTTTACAATAGGTAATTAAGGTATTTTTTCTCCGACGTCGCGATATTTTTTTCCATACAATTGTTTTTCAAAAAAAAAAAAGAATGCTGTTTTATTTAGTTTTAAACATAAAAGGAATCTTCTTTCAGTAAAATATGCTATCTATGATATTTAAGGTACTTTCCCTCCATGTGGCATCGCCGTGGGACGCCCTGTATAATAGATCAGTACATACGAGTACAGGCTGCTCGCGAGCATTGCGAGTTGCGACATATTTTAATGTTGTATTCCTAGCCATATTTAGAATATTTAATGTTATATGAAATTTCCTGGATTCGGCTTGGATTAGAGATGAATTTAATGCCTTCGCTGGGACTTGAACCCGGATCCTCCAGCATCATAAGCACATTCACTACTAAGTAGGCTACGGAGAAGGCTGACTAATAATATAACTTATCTAACTTTTTTATTATAGGAACCAGGAGTTGCCAGAGGAAGAGCATGAATTTATTATAGAGAAAGGTACTAGTCATGTAAATAGTCCAATTACAGGGCGACGGATAATTAATGTAGGTATAACATTTCCTGGATCAATTAGCTAAGATCAATGATCATGGCCCATAATTTGGATGTATTTTTTCTTATATGAAAATTAAATCTGAAAAATGAAAGGGACTGCACTCGAAATTTAATTTTCGGTGTGAAATGTGCAAGAGAAATTTAATGTCAGTTCTGATGAACGCTGCGATGATAGTATGGATGTAAACCATAAAGCTGTTTCAGCTACGGGCTCATGCATAAATTGCATGTTTATGCATTGTTTATTTAGTACCTATATTATGACATCAAATATGCCGCACTAGTGGCGCATATCGCGTTTGAGGGACTTAGAGATCTGTCTGTTGAGCTGCCGGTATAAAGTCGCATCAACTGAGGATTGTAGAACCAGTTCACTCCTTTTTTCCATTAGCTTCTGAGTGGAGTCTGAGAGCTTTCTGGTCTTATTTGTCCGCTGGGCCTTAAAAAACTTAGACCCAGCGCTATGGACAGCTTCCACAAACCCGTCGTTGAATACGTCCACGTCATCGCCTAGGCAATCGAAACGGTTTTGGAGTTCCAGCTGAAAGCTCTCGGGGTTTTGGAGATGGAGTGCAGGACGGAGCGTAGACTTCATCAGTCGCGAGCGTTCTAGCTTAGGACATATATTCAACGTGCCTCTTACCAGGCGGTGATCGCTACCGGTTTTAACCGTACTGATCACAGAAACATCGTTGAATATATGTCTCTTCGTCGACATGATGAAGTCGATCTCGTTTTTAGTTGCACCGTCGGGACTCATCCAAGTCCATTTTCTGTGCTCGCGTTTCTTAAAGAAGGAGTTCATCATGTAGAGTCCCTCCTTCTCCAAGAAACCAGCCAGCAGATGGCCCCGGTGGTTCCGACGTCCAACCCCAAATTGCCCCACCCTCAGTTCGTCACCATCTCTCTTGCCCAGTTTTGCGTTGAAGTCCCCCATAACAACGGTGAAGTAGGTTCTGGAGCTATGCATGGCTTTTGAGATATCTTCATACATAGCCTCCACCTCGTCGTCGGAGTGTGTCGAAGTCGGCGCGTACACCTGTATGACCTTCAGCGAGTATCTCTCAGATACTCTGAGTATAAGGTACGCCACCCTAGCCGACACACTCTCGATCTTCACCACGTTGTTTACGAGGGACTTGTGGACGATGAACCCGACACCTCCCTGGGACTGTTGGTCACCCTCCCGGAAATAGAGCAAGTTGCCGGACCTTAGGATTATCGTGTCCTCGCCCTCTCTTCGGACTTCTGACAATCCCACAATGTCCCAACGCAACTTGCTCAATCCTTCCTCCAGTTCCACTAACTTTTCGTCGGTCCGCAGTGTACGTGTGTTGTACGTTGCCAGGGCCAGAGGTCGTCGGTGGTGGTAGCCGGATCTTTGCCGGAGATTCTTAGCACCCCTGACCCCGCTAGCACCCTGGCCGCTACCATAACCAGGGCACCGGGGGTCGCCGGAACCTCGGGGCCGCGGCCTTGTTTGTGTTTTCATGGGGGGTAGTTGCCATAATCGCCACGCTTGGCATGCGGGTTGGCGATCGCAGTGTCTCCACCGCACTTTAGGGATGCTGCTGCCCATCCCCCGGTGGTCTTGGTCGTAGTTTTCAGACATACCCGGGTCAAGTGTATGATCAGTAACACTTTAGTCCCTTAGTCGACTCCTACGACACCCATGGGAAGAGTTGGGGTGGTGACAAATGTATTCTTACTGCCGTCACCACACGGCAATATTTGCCGCACTAGTGCGAGAACTATTATATACCTATAAAAATATTTTTCATCACACTTGCTGTCTAAGCGCGCCATGGCTTGCGCGCGTAGCGGGAGTAATAGAAAAATCAAATTCCCTAGAGAGTAATAGAAATGTCAGTACGTCATTTAATAATATTATGAATAAAACTTATTTTTTGGTTGGCAAGTGTGATGAAAAACATTGTATGCATCACGGTCGGTAAGCGGAATACTAACTCGAGTCATAAAAGCCCTCCGCCTAATGGCGTCGGGCTTCTAACACTCTCGTTAGTAATTCCGTACTTACCTCCCTTGATGCACAATGTACTATTACACGCATTGGTTACAAGCCCGATATATTAAATCTGTCTTTTGCATTGCATTGAGACGACTCGAAAAGACAAGGATAGTCTTATAAAATCTATCCCTCTCTATCTTTTTTACCATCTAGTACTTTGACAAGTGTAATGATTCAAAAGAGGTAGTAATAAATTACAAACTCGGCCGCTTTCATTAAAAAAATCACCATGGGTCAATGACCCCGCTCGGTAAAATGAGGTAGTGTGCGTGAAGTGCGCGTGTGTGCGAAATGGGGAAATTTGACAGAATCTCTAAAATTTCCCACATCTATCCGACCCTTAAATGGAGGCTAAATGCTTCAAACGGCTATGGTGGCACTTTTTTGTTGAAGTTCAATAGACTTAAACGACTATGCTCGTGTGTGATGGAGTAAAGCCAAAAGCTTCAAATCAAAACGAATGGCAAAGTTGGGAAAGTAAAAACCGCTTAAGCGGGAACCAACCAAACATGTTTGTGGGTCAAGTCACGTTTCAATGAAAAATGCAATTTTTTGTGTTGCTTCATGCCTTGATTTTTTTAACGCTGTACCAAATTTCAGAAGTGTTAACCGCCATCAAAATCGACTGATCGCTATGAAACCGAGCTCAATCGACGGAGAAAAATCTGCTGATTCCGATGATATAAATAACTCAATATCGCCCAAAGTGTCGCTTAAGCCAATTAGCCTTTCTACCGTCGAATATTATATTAAATAAATTATGTCATTATTATTTTCTTGAACATGTACTTCTTTTAATATCGATTTTAACAAGGATTCGTGCAAGATAAAAACTACTTGAATCCAAAGTGTATAACTTCAGTTTTATGATACTTTATCCATTGATGTCGAAAAAACAAATGTTAGCATTTTTCTTGCCTCTAATTTTATCTTCTGTAGGAAAACTTTTTAAATAAACATCCTTTGCTCATTATATTTCATATTCTTGTTAATTGGTTTATTGATACTCTGAAAATAATAGTTAATTATGCTAAAAATATTTAATTGAAGTTACCTATAAGTCGTTCACCGTGACATCCGTTACTGAAAAAGCAGTGTTTTTTACACTTTTTGATCAAATGGCGAAGTCATATTTTCAAAGTTGTTTATTTTTATTTTACGTGTTGATAGGCTTGCTCTTTGTTTATGTTTCGTAATGCCCATGGTTTAATGATGTTTTTCATCAATTTTGTTGTCGTATTTAGAAGTATTTCTGAGCTCCCTGTTCGATTTTGTGATTCGGGTTAACGTAATTTCCTTTATTCGAGCTCTTTCAGAAAAGTGGCTGTAGCCAAAATGTTACATTACACTAGGGTTTCTAATATCATTTATTGGAAAGGAAAAGAATGCGAGATTTTTATAAAACAGTGTTTGAAATCTTGCCTTCTTCTAAAAATTCAGAATTATCGTCGATTTTGGCCTTAGCAAATGTGTCCCTGTGGAAAATACATGCAGTTTTTGCGACAATGTTCTACTTAATTGGCCATAATTTCTAAAGAAAGATGCCAAACCCCACAAAACTTTCCAATTTAATTAACAAATGTATACAAATTAATTTAGCACTGAGATACAAGCTAAATTTTATTTTGTTATTTTGTTTTTAGTTGTTCAAAATTTGTCCAAATTTCACTCCGCATACGTTACTACACTTATTCCGTTGCAATTGAAATTATGTTCCGTTATATGTGTTAAAATGCTAGCAGGATTCTTTTTAGTAACTCCAATATATTATCGCAAAGATGAGCAATTTCCTTAAAAAACTAGACCAGAGCCTTAAGCAGAGTGCAGAGTAGTAGTGTAGACGAAACCAACTAAAAACTGTAAATAACTCCTTCCATACCGAGTAAGAAGTCCTACCGCGAACTTCGAAATTCACAAATTTCGAGCATCTGTCTCCGTCACTCTAATATTCCCTTTGTTGATGTGACAGAGAGAAATGTTAGAATTTTAATTTCGAAGTTCACAGTAGGACTTCTTACACTTGACTGTACTGTAGGAGTTATTACAGTTTTTAGTTGGTTTCGCCTGCACTACTACTACTGTACATTCTGCTTTTGACATTTATTTTAAACGTTTTTTCAAATAACAAGCATAAATTGTTTCACTTTTTTTCTAACATGATGTATTGACCGATTTATGTTTATTCTAGCTTACCTTTTTATATTTATTATCAAAACTACAATTTATGTACATAGATTAAAACTAACTAATCTACTTAACCTAACCTTATATCTAAGATTGGCCCTTGTGGCATTGTACCGAGGATGCTGGCGGCATTTCCTCGCTGTATCGCAATACTGATGAGTTCCATCGCCAGCTCTTCGGTCTTTAATTACGTCAACCAGACGTTTCGCGATCTCAGCAAACAATTTGCGTGCGCTGGGGCCACATGAACATAAAGTTTCTACGCCAAACGGTACAAAATCGTACTCTTTGCCGAGGCCCTTATATTTATTACGTTTTAAAAGCTTACTTGGTAAATACCCTCGAATATTTTGTAAAAGCTATAAAATAAGTTCAGAAAATCAATTCCGGAAACCTTTCCAATCTTCTCTTAATAGTGTAATTAAATAAAAATACCTTGTTTTTCACGATCCTTTTTAGACTTTTGATCGTTTTTTTTTTCTAAAGGGTAAAAAGATATATTAGATGAACTCATAATTAATAATGAAACTGTGCATATCTGGTAATTCAAAATGTTTAGCAAAGAAACAGGTGGAAAAAGTAGACTTTTGAAAAATAGAAGCTAGAGGCATATCTTTTCTATTTGTGAATCGAGATCGAATGAGTGTGGATAGAGAGAGTTTGTTTCCAGCTCTTGACATTGCAGGTACTCTACCTAAATTTGAAATCAGAACGCTGATAAGAGTATGTAAATATAATCATTATTATGCAGTAATTCCGTAGCTGACTTTATCTTTGTTTAAACAGATAAATTGATAAGATAAATAGATAGTCCACCAGATTGCAGGTATTCAAAAAATATTGTTCTTTTGTCCAATTGAAAGAAACAAGCATGGTTGGTCGCGTGTGGTCTAGATTTCAAGCAACGAGGAGAGACGGTTCTTTAATAAAATTGCGCATTCAAGATTTAGAAGAAAATCGTTGTGATGATGCCATAGATTTGTTTATAAAATATTTTGTTGCAGATGAAGCATTTCATAAGGCTACAGGTAAGGCCTGATTCGTAACGGATTCGACAAATTTAAAACCCTTATTTTTTACTGGTACTTAATCTAAGTTGATAAAAAAAAGATTATCTATAGTTCATAAAAAAAAGTTAAACGTTGTTTTTTAATGTAACCAACCTTTTATTCAAATAACATACAGTAATTTAAAATGAGTAGTAAATAAAATAATTAGTGAAAATTAAAATATCAAGTTCTAGAAAAAGTTATAATCAATGCGGGGAAGGGCGGCACCATCGTCGAAGCCAAGCCATCTGGCAGCGGGCTTGTAGCGGTGGCGAGTACCTTTATAAACAGTGTTTTTTATTAGTAAATTCATAATCCTCAATTTTTTTCCGCTCCTGTCGTAACTATTGTTGTATGCCCTCGAATACACATTCGATAGTGTCATTTGACACATTTTTGGTGTAAGTTAGGTATATCAAATATTGCTATCTAAAACCGTGTTCAGAAAGACCGTCTTAACACATTTTTTACAGTTGGGATCACGACATCTTAATCACCCTGTATTTGTGTAGGTGTAGCAGAAAACCCGCAAGCAGTAGCAGAATCCCGTGTACAAGTAGCTGAATCAATAAAGTCCCCTACTTACCACAATGTAATATGTTGTGAAGACGAAGATGACGGGAAAGTTGGCCGAATAATAGGAGTATCTTCTATGGAATTGACTTTAGTAGGACCCGACACATTTGAAGGGGTACAGGTGGGTAGACTAAATTACTAGAGATGTTAGAGCCTACACCATTCGGCAGTCATCATCATCATCATCATGATACGACATCATTGACACAGTATATCGTAAAACATGTACGCAGGTATATTTTTACGTTATACATATAATAATAAATGTGAATAATTTTAACTAAAAATATATGTGAACTCACGTTTTAAGGTTGTAAGTAGGGCTGCCAACCAAAAATCACAGACATGCGATACATTCGCGAATAAATTGCGGGACTTGGCTATAAAATGCGGGACACAAGCATGAAAATGTATTAAATGATAAAAACCGGCCTAGTACGAGTCAAACTCGTACACAAAGGGTTCCGTAACACGAAATATAAAAAAAAATATTACAGACTACCGGTTTTTCTGTAAAATTTCTAGATACGTAAGGAACTATTTTCTGTAATATTTGCCAAATTTAAGTGCTGTAGTTTCGGAGAATGGGGGTGGTTCTTTCCGCCTATTATTTAAATAACTTCAATTTTATTTCACAATTTTCTAAAGCAGCCCTAATATTCGAAATTCTTTAATTAACGTTCCACGACCATCGTTGGGTCACCAACTTACACATGTGTACCAAATTTAATTCCACCTCAATCGGTCCAGTAGCTTCGGAGCAAATCGGCTGTAACAGACGGACAGACAGGCAAACAAGCGATATTATAGGATTTTAAGGGTTTGGTTTTTTTCTTTTTGAGGTATCCTAAAAGCATAAAGTTACACAACTTTAGAAACATCTATTACAAATTATCATGACAATTACATTAAAAAATAATCATTAATTTCAGATCGGTTCGATTTAGATACACTTAACATACCCATCGCAATCATTCATATTTTGGCAGTATACATGTTCAGTGCACGGTGCTCGCACGCTATAGTCGCGGACGTCGCGGTACATTCAAATTAACATGACGCAATCTTAAATTGCTCTCATTTACATATTTATATTATTATTTTAGTATTTCCAGTTTAGTATTCCCTGAAAAGCCGGACAATCGGCGTCCCGCGCGAACCCTTTGCGGGACGCATACTTTGGGTCCCCAGAAACGGGAGGTCCCGCATATAGCGGGACAGTTGGCAGCCCTAGTTGTAAGTTAGTAATAAAACCAAGATTTTGTTCTAAAAGTGCGTGATTACGAAATAATGCACGTTTTTAGATTTGTGTATTTTTTTTGTTTTCTAGTGACATTAATGGTACAGTCAAGAGCAAAAGTAAGTGATCATTCTTGTTCGATTATAGTCCTTATTCCATTGTGATAAGGCACAAGGTGATCACTTACTTTTGCTCTTGACTGTACAATATCATCGGTATCGGGTGTCGGCCGTGTGGTGACGGCAGTAAGAATACATTTGTCACCACCCCAACTCCTCCTTCGGGTGTCGTAAGAGTCGACTAAGGGATTGAAGTGTCACTGACCATTATTTGACAAAATATTGATGATAGGCAGCAGCGTCATCATAGTGGACACATTACTGCGATAGCCAATCCGCTTGCCCATCGTGGCGATTATGGGCATTTACCTCCTAATGCGTCTATACGCATAGTTAATAGGAGAGGCCTACGTCCAGCAGTGTACTATCATAGGCTGATGATGTATGATGATGATCAGGGCCCGTAATTTTCATGCCGATGACATCAATTTGACGTCATGCTCCATTTAGGGTGATCTCAAATAGTTTTATTGTTAATTATTAATCCTTAATTGTCAATCATTTTAATCATGTACAAATGACTTCAAAAGTAGTATATTTACTCGTGAAATAAATAATACCTACTTGATACGTGCTTTACGTTAAAGAGCAATTTTGTTTTCATCGTAATTATTGAAATGTGTTACCAATATCATTTAATAAAATATGTATAAGAACAAATCAAATAGTTATATTTATGTATCAAGTAGGTATTATTTATTTCACGTGTAAATATACTACTTTTGAAGTTATTTGTACATGATTAAAATGATTGACGACGAATGATTAATAATTATTAATAAAACTATTTGGGATCACCCTAAATGGAGCGTGACGTCAAATTGATGTCATCGGCATGAAAGTTACGGGCCCTGATGATGATGTATCATCGGTATCTTATAGTTGTTATACCATTGATCAGTTGATTTTGCTCATGTATATATTTATCTATTTATATTTTAGGTGGAGACCAAAGAAATGCAGATAATGTTTAAATTATTGGACGTAGTGTCCAATGTATCTAAAGTTATGGAAGAATTACATATTTCGCAATTTTATGACGGTAGAGGACTGATTGTCCATCCGGAATTCAGAAAATTGGGTATCGCGAGGGAATTCCTGAAGGCAAGGTAAACTTTTGATGAATCATAATATTCATACTCGTAATATCATTGAATCATAATCATATATATCCAGCAAAATTTAATTTATTTATTATAAAATAAAAGATCTAAATAAATATCTTTGGATATCTTACACAAATCGACGAAGTCCCATGCCGGTTAGCTCAATTAAGGCTTGTGATGTGGGTACCAAGCGATGATATAAATAATAGATATATACATACCTAAATACACAGACAGCCACGAAGAAGTGAAAAATATTTGTGATAAATAAATACACAAAATATAATTCCCCTAGCCGGGATTTAACTGAAACCTCCAGCTTCGTAGGCAGGATCACTACCAAATAGGGTAGGGTAGAGAGGATGACGCAAAACATATTTGTTTAACATTTCACTACCACTTTAATTGCCTATGTCGTACAATAAGACAAAGCGGATCATTTCTCACGGCATTGGTACACAAGAAACATTTAACTGTTATTATAAAAACTGTATGTTTGTCCACTGTCCACATACAATTTTTATATCACTCTTCTTAGGCTTACTATTACACTCGCTGTCAAAGAAATCATAGAATATACTGCAAAGGGGCTGATTTAAAAGAGAGTATTCATATATTTAGAATTATTTTTAACATCAGATTTTATTTTAATTTTCCTGAATTAATCATATTACATCCAAAAAAATATATCGTTAGATGGATTGGTGAACGCAAAATTTTAAAACCGACAACAATGTTTGGAAAAAGAGGCATTTAAATCATGACATTTTTATATCCTCGGAGTTATCGGAAAATTGACAATTGACCTAGCAACGGAAAAACAAGCCACAGTAATTCTCTTTACCGAATTAAATTATAAATAAGTCTCTTGAGCCACTTTTACCAGTTTTTTTACTTGAAACATTCTACATGGGTTTATAGCCGATGTAGTTCTTGCGAATTTCCTCTGCGGAGACCGCAGCCCGAGTGTTTGGCCACAGAATATATAAAGTACAGAAGCTTCACTGCTTTGATGTTCACAAATGCCGGCTTTTTATGTACCTACACAATTATTACCAAACGAAACGGCGCGCGAGGCGACGCGAGCAGCTGAAATGGGCCGTATTGCGTGACGGAAAGGTCGCTTATAAGCCGCACGCCGTCGAAAACAGGGTTGTCAATTATTGAAAACTAATAAAATAACGAACGGCGCTATGAGGCGTCTGACAAATACATTACTGCAATAGTATCTACGGCGTTAATAGCATTCGTCTTGATTCAACAATTTAGTTCATGCGTGATTATAGAATTTACCTACGCATTTCATTCACGTGATTCAAAAATATTTGTCTCAACTCGGTCGGCACCTTCTTTGTGCTTCGGCCGCGCGTGTCCGGGCGGCATTGTTTGAGGTGTGAGTGAGATAGCAACACGACTTCGCTAACTTTAGGTGAATATCCATCCGAATAATCCTGATAATAACACGAACATTTTTAAAATATCTGTAGACAGTATGTGAGGTGTGCAGAAATTAATATATCTGCTTAATGCATTTAAAAATAAATAATTACGTTAAGTACCTACACCTACGCATTCATTGCAAAAGCAGCATAAATAAGTAATGGTTTAATCACAATCGTAAGGCAGACGTAACACGGCATTTTCTCTTATATGTACCAGTGTACCTATTTGATATTATGGGAATAAAGTCAGACAACCAAATAATATGTTAGGACAAAAGGCGCGAAATTCAATAAAAGTATGAGAGAACGAAGTTTTTTACATTATTTAAATGTGCCGCTTTTTTACTGACAGATTTGTCCGAAAATAGGTAAACCGTTTGTCTGTAATTGACTTGAGGTTCTGAGAATTTAATTTACTACGAATGTAGGTAATAATAAGTGTATTATTATGTTCCTTACTTTTTAGTATCTCTCTGACGCATCGGCTGTGCGAAAAACGCGTCATGATAATTAACATTATTATTATTATTGCAACATGCTGCTATGCAGTATATTTTCGGCATTTTCATTTAAGATGCACATGTATAAAATAATCCTAATATTTGCAAGCGATATATTTCGCGATACGTGACGAGCCAGCGTTGTAAATTTAAACGTGCGTTCCGAGCTTCCGAGACAGCGCGCGCCAACCATTGAATAGACCACGGAGACGGGGCGCTCTGCATGTACTTGTAGCCGCGCGACGGAATCGCGGAGTGACACCCCCTTGGTTTGGCCCCTACGCTCTGGCGAACGGCTTGACAGACGTCACGTCAATCCAAGAAAATATGAAATCATAATAGAAAATGTTTACAAGAAATAATATGTGCTTGTAACCATGCTAAAACTGCAATAATAATTTTACGTACATAGTAAAAGTGTAAAATAAGTGCATGTGCTACTGACTTAGTTTCCGGTGCATTCGATTTCGACTTACCTAGTGATTGTATATGCTTGTTTTTTTACTAATTTTAGTTTCTATTTTATGCATAAGTATTTATTTCCTTTGTGATAAGTTATTTATGTCGCTACAGACAAGTGCCCATAATGCTGCCACCACCACGCAATCCCTGGACACGACTGATATGCAATGCCCACTCTGTTCTCAGGTTCGGTTTTTCAAAGGGCAACGTGGTCTTAATATTCATATCGCTCGCGTCCACGGCAACCCCACTCCCAGGAATGCGGCACCAGTTCTTTCGAATCTTGACTACAATCCTCCAAGCTCATCTGTTATAAATTATCCGCCCTTTTCAGAAACCTTAAGCAAACTCAAACAATCTATACCGATTATCAAAAGAATCCCACGGGGCGCTCGAATTTCAGTTGCCCAGAAACTTGCAGATGACTTGAAAGCTACAGTGAATCAGAATTCTAAGGAAAGTTGGGAAAACCTACTTACCTTCCCTTATAGAATTCTCTACGCCAAACAAGATGCGCAAAAAGGCGTCTCTCTGACATCTCGGATCAAGCAAAACTGTTCCAACCCTCATGACATCTCCGACTTGTCAAGAGCCGCCTTTAATCATAATTATTCACTTGCACGAAATGTAGAGAATAAAATAGGGGAAGGTAACATTAAAGGAGCCGCCCATCTTCTTTTTTCAAGTGACGCTATTGCTCCCGATACAAACGATACCTTGAATTCCTTACTTAGTAAGCACCCTCACTCGGATAACAATATTTTTCTACCAGATCCTCCCGTTCCAACAGACCCCTTCCTTCAGGTAACATCCGATGAAGTTTATAGATCGATTTGCTCCTTTCCAAGCGGCTCCGCTGGAGGCCTAGACGGCCTGACTCCACAGCACCTAAAATACCTGCTTGGTCACACCAGCGGTGAAGCAGGAGATACCCTTCTTAGTGACTTAACTTGTCTAGTAAATTTTATGCTACAGGGTAAGGTTAACACGGAAGTTACCAACGTCTTGTATGGAGCCAATTTATGTGCCCTGATCAAAAAAGACGGTGGTATCAGACCAATTGCAGTTGGTACTACCTATCGCCGTTTGACAGCCAAATCATGCTGCAAGGCGGTATCAGATAAACTGAGGACATACTTTCAACCGGTACAATTAGGCTTCGGTTCCAGATGTGGGTGTGAAGCAGCGGTTCACGCATTACGTTCTTTTGTTACTAAGAAAGAAGGCCCCGTGGTTTTGAAAGTCGATGTACGTAATGCTTTTAACTCTGTCGACCGAGGCGCTTTACTTACCCAGGTCAAAGATAAGGCCCCTGAGCTGTATAATTTTATTTGGCAATGTTATAGTACAAATTCTAAATTACTTTACAAAAATAACCTTTTATATTCCTCAGTAGGCTGTCAGCAAGGTGACCCTTTGGGCCCTGCACTTTTCAGCCTTGCCATCCACCCCATTCTGGAAAGCCTAAATTCTAAATTTAACGCATGGTACCTCGACGATGGTACCCTGGGAGGCACCATCGACGAGGTATTCGAAGACATGCGAATACTTATAGAGAAGTTTTCCGAAATCGGCGGCCTTAGTCTTAATTATTCTAAGTGCGAAATCTATTTTTCCGATCTATGTATAGCCATATCAAAATTCAGCACCTTAGCTCCTGGTATCAAAGTTTTGGACGAAAGCACACTCTACCTGCTAGGGTCACCAATCCTAGACGACGCCTTTCCAAATTATATAAATAATCAGGTTCAACATTTTAAAAAATATTCGGAACGCTTACTCACAATAAACCCTCACATGGCCTACACAGTAATTAAATTTTGTTTGTTTGTACCTAAATTTACATATGTATTGCGATGCAGTCATTTTTGGAAATTACCCAATCTTTTGGAAAACTTAGATAATGAAATAAAAGCTACAATTTCGTCCATCTTTAATATCACTTTGGATAACCGTCAATGGTCCCAAGCCTCCCTGCCCATCCGGCACGGTGGGATTGGGATACGGCAAACTTCCGCTGTTGCTCTTCCGGCTTTCCTCTCCTCAGCGCATAACGCTAAAGAACTCTTCCACAAAATTCTAAAATCTGATCCCAATAATCACCAGGCCGTCACTTTTCTACCGGAGGCCATGGATAGCTGGAGAACAGCCTGCCCTAACGCCGACCTGCCCACTGCTCGCCATTCTCAGCGGCAATGGGACGAGCCGCTCTGTCTGCTGGTACGGGATAATCTGTACGAAACGTCTACCAGTACAACAGAGCGTGCTCGTCTCCTTGCTGCATCGAGATGGGAATCTGGTTCATGGTTGCAGGCCATTCCTTCAAAAAACCTGGGCACACTAATGTCATCTAATGCATTCAGAATTTCCTTGTGTCTGCGCTTGGGGATGCCTTGTGTAGCTCCACATCGGTGTCAATGTGGCGCCAACGTGACATGTTTAGGTATCCACGGCCTATCCTGCTCCAGGAGTGTTGGCCGCCTTTCACGACACGCGTGTCTTAATGACATTCTCCGGCGAGCTTTCGTTACGGCTGGTGCGCCGGCAGTTCTGGAGCCGGCAGGCTTAGCTCGTGATGACGGGAAAAGGCCGGACGGGATGACCCTCGTACCCTGGAAGATGGGACGGCCGCTAGTTTGGGATGCCACCTGCGTGGATACCCTGGCGCCGTCCCATCTAACGCGTTGGACGGCAATGCCAACGTATTGGCATTGCCGTCCAACGCGGCAATGCCGCCAGCCTTCTTGGCACCCTGCCGCAAGGCACTGAGCTCGAGCCCGTTTTTTATTTATAAATTTAAACTTCTTTTTGTAATGTTTTTCAGTAATTTTTAGGTTTATGTAGATTTTAGATCTAGTTTTTTTTTTTTTATCTACTTTTAACTTTGATGTAGTCGTGTACAAATAATTATATATTTGATTAAATTAAATATCTTATGATACATACAAATGAATTTAATGTGAATTACCTAAATGAGTTTAATGTGAATTACCTATATTCTTTTTTTTCTCATATAACAGACGTTTGGCATGCATAGCACACAATGTCCCAGCCACTGGTGCTCTGATGAGCTCCACGGCCACTGAGATGGCTGCCGAGAAAGACAACTGGGAGACTGTGCTGGAGGTGGACCTTGAAGAACTTGGGCAGCAGCATGGTGTCGTCTTCGAAGGTGGCGGCGTTCGAAAGATTATGATCTGGAAAAATCCTTTGTACAAAGATACAAACACAAATTAATGTTCTTAAAAATTGTTTAAGAGCTACTGTAACTTTAAAAAAAATTTAAAATTGAAAAATTAGGTTGTCAAAGCTGCAGTTGTTCCTTTCTTAAGTGTATCGGAGCTCTAGGACGGGAACACAGCTATGATTCATTCAAATATCTTAGATTTTTTCTAAGCACTTTCAGCTCCCATTTCCTCTCGATGCGGTTAATACAAATTGACTATATATTGATTTAAACTTTCACGATTATCACTCATATTTTAAAGAGGAATAATTAAACGTAAGTTTACGCCATTAAGACCCGTTTGTCTTACATAAACAACGAAAATACAATTTGACTATATTTATGATTCTGCACTGTATTGTACAAAATGAAAGTAGCAAGAATCAAGCACCACTCCAAATTATTCAGCGCTATTCTCCAGCATTCTAAGCTAAGCGAACTCACCTCACGTACCCTATCAGGAAAGGTACCTAGGTACTGTCAAATTTGTGAGCAATGGAACCAATACCTTTCCAAATCAATCACTAGGAACAATTTACAGGATTTCCCCAGTGGCCTGTGATTTACACACTTAACTTGCATCTTTTACAGTCCATTCACGTAGTGGAAAGGTATGGGAAGCGGGCAGAATAATAGTAGATTGTTCAACGAGGGACTAAAACAGGCCATTATGACACGAGATATTTATCCACCCGAGCGTAGCGAGGGTGGATGTAGTTCGAGTGTCATTATGGCTGTTTAGTCCCGAATTAAACACTCTACTTTTCACTTAGAATGCGAGGAAAAAAGCTACGTTCTACATAATCTCAGTATTAATTAACAGAAAGAACAAATAAGAAACAAAAAAATTATATGTTCTGCGATGTCAAATCTTCCGATTTCTTCGGAACATGGCCACTTTTACTACAAATTCGCAAACTTTTTCGAGTATAAATAACATAATAAAGTAGGTATGGTTTAGTTGGAGTATGGTTTTAAGCTTCTTAGATTTTTCACCAAAATATGTCAGAAATACGCCTTCCATAAATGATGTTGGTACCTACCTAATTTGCTTTCCAGTTTTCCAATCCATAGAAGTTTGATACGCTTTTGAATATATTACACTAGATTTCGGCGGCAACAGATTTTGCACCACCTCTTTTGCATTCTTCTTCATTCTGGAGTAAGGCGTTAATACTTCTTCATCGCATGACGTGACATCGTAAATTATATAACTACGATTTGAACAATATTACTTATGGACAAAAACACAAAAAATAAGCAATCAAATTCGTTCCGCGTTTAAGTTTTTATCTGTATTCCTTTTTCGAAATATGACGCTTTAAATACTTGCATATTTTTTAGCCAACGAATTGGAGCTAACTACATAACAACATAACTATTTTCAAGCTAATTGGTTATTAAAAAAAAGTAATAAATTGGATTCAATCTTAATCATATATTAAACAAGTATTAAATATACATGTATATCAAGAAAATAAATCGATTCTCCTTAATATTTTTTCACGCTTGACGTTTTGAGGTTATTTTCAATGTCAATAACCGTTCGTTCAAAAATCATAAACACTAGAAATGGCTGTTTAGGGGTTTCCAAAGTCAATTAAAAAAAAGTTTAGTGGTTGTATCCACGGCATGCACAAAAGTGGTCCATACACAAGCACTGAAAATGGCGACTATCCTTTATTCTTGAACACCGTGAGTGTGGCTGTTTACGGGTTTCCAACGTCAATTAAAAAAATTTTACTTTAGTCCCTAGAGATTAATAAAGAGTTTTAGTCCCGATATGCAGGGACTAAAATAACATTTTAAGAGCATGAGAAGTGAAAAGTGATTTATGTACCCGTCACGAGCGGGTCGAGGGGCATTATTTTTTTGCATTACCCGGGCAACCTCTGGTCCGGGGCGGTTTGTCTTGCCATGGCGGGATTGACGTCAATTTGCAGTAATAAGTTTGCACAAGCGGGAAAATTCTTTCGGCAAACAATACCTTTCTTGGTACATTTAACCTTGAATGTTTCTATTAAATGTAATGGAATACTTTTTCGCAGATTCTAGCTTGTTTATTTTATTCTACCATTGCCGAGGCTACTCAAAAATGTGATGTATTATTTTGGCAGTACTAGAGACCACTGTATTTTCGTAGTCATTTAAATATGGTGACATTTAAAGGACTACGAAAATACAGTGGTCTCGGCGCTGACTATAATTGTATCCCATTCGGCGTCGAGACCAAGACCCTGGGTCCGTAGGGCTCTGGTGCTGTGATTCTCAAGAAATTTCGAAGAGACTCAAAGATAACACAGGTGACCCAAGAGCTGGCAGCTACCTCGCTCAACAGATCAGCCTCGTGATTCAGCGTCATTGGCACCATGCCGCGGGGGGTGTTGTATATTTTTATTTATAATGTAGTTTTATTATATTATAGTTTTATTTTTGTATATTTTGTCGAATAAATGGATATTTTTAAAGGTAATGGTTATTTGTATATTATTGATACCTACCAAAACAAGTTGTTATGTTGCTTATGACCGGCTTTAATACTGTTAAATGGCTTAACTCTTCAAATAGATAGCTAACAGACTGTAAACGCAAACAGCTTTATCGCTGAAAAAATTTTTAACAGCTCTTTAGCGGGTTATCATGAAATCTTGATTTACGTCGACATCGTAGCAATTAACCCTGCTATCTTTTTAATAGCGCCATTACCGATAAAAATATCTTAACGTACAATCTCCTTCAGATATACTGTATCCGTCGTGTTGGTCAAAAATATCTGAGCATGCACTCTAAGGGCATGCAATAACATGCTTAGATATTTATGAGCATTTTGACCGCTCCGATATATCTGATGGTTCTAAGTGGTACGAGAATTGGACATTCAATTCGAGTTGAAACACGTCGAAATGTGAAATAGCGGCATTGAAAAAAAAATTTAATTAATGACTTTACACCCTGCAGGTAGACGCGTTCTGGTAGGTAATGCTACGAAGTAGGTATATTTTTAAAATTGCTAACTGATAGCATTTATTTAAAGGACAGATAAAAGTCCCGCAGTTACAAGAGTAACAAGAAATACATATATTCGGATAATAGTCTGAATTATCATTTTATAATTTGTTGTTATTTAGTCAAATACCTTAAAAGTAAAGTATGTACCATTTTATCATATTCAATAAAAAATATTAGTTTTTTTTGGCTTGCTGTTGTAGTAGGTAGTCTGCAAAAGGATGGAACCTAGCTTTGTTTTTTTTTATAGTTCATCGTTAACAGATATCAATCAACTGTTTCTAAAAACTTAAGTAATTACCTTATAACGTTTTAGTACGGTCAAATCGTACATAATTTTACCCTAAACTCGCAAATCAAGTAGTATCGCTGCATTTTTGGTATGTTGTTTAGACACCATAGGACAGTATAAAACCATATTTTGCAAGCAAAAAAAAGTTGTGCTAGCTGGGTAGTACGTGAAAAACTGCGAAATTTACGGCCATTTTTTAGTTTCTGATTTTTATTTAAAAAACCTTACGTTTTTGATATCATATGTAAATAAACGTTTAAAGACTAATAAGTTTCCAACAAGTTGAGCTAACATGCATTACCGTAGGTCTTATAGTTTCAGAGATTCGAGACTTTGAAAGTACCCCTTTTTGTAAACTAGATAAATTTTTGTGTTTTGCTAACATTTTCGACTTAATATCGCCTCACCTAATTATGCTACGAAAAACATGCAATAGTGACCTTATAGCGCACTTAATATTCTTTAATTTAAGGGTAAAATTAGGTCAGTGAACTTTGTAGTTGAAAGTATAAACCCGAAATTCCAAAGGCAGGAGGCCCGCTATCTAAGTTTTTCATACAAATCGCAAGTCGAGTTGCAAAGCTGCAATTTTGGTATATTATAAAGGCCTTATAGATATATACGAAAATGCATATTAAAAGAAAAACAAAAAAATAATTTGGGCATAGGACGTAAGAAACGGAAAAAAATTCGCACTTTTTTTAGTTTTTGACGTTTAACTAAAAATTTATTATCTTTTTGATACTAATTGCTATAAAACTAAGAAAGAACATTAAATTTGAAAGGATTTGAGCTACGTTGCTTCACCGTAAGTTATATATATTTTGAGATACGACATTTCACAAAGTGCCCTTTCATCAAAACATAAACAAATTTTAGGTTACGTTAAAGCTATTCACTAAATATTGGCAAAACGTTCGCGCTAAGGGAAAAAAAGTAATTGTAGATAATAACCATATTAAATTTGAAACAAATTGAGCCGATAACAATTACTGTAAGTCTTATAGTTGGGGGTATGCGAGGCTTCAAAACATGCACTTATTTTCTTAACTTAATGAAGGGCACATTTTGAAATGTCGTAGGATAAAAGCACCAATAGATGACTGCCACCCAGAAGTTGACTGATAGGTCTAAAAATGTAAATAATTAAATCAGGAATAATTTTACACGCCCGGGAGTATTTTTCTCACACGCGGCAGCACTATATCGAGTGTCGCATGCGAATTCCCAGACAATTAAGCCACGCACGAGGCAGTGAGCGGTCGTCGAGTTTGCGCTTCGCGCCAAAATTGCGTTTTATATGGGATCCTTATTAAGAAAAGCCCTCAAAAATTTAAGCTTTTAATTACGTAAAAAATTGAATATGGCTTTTATTTCCTTGATTCACTTCAGTATATATTTTAGACTAATATATCTATTGTGTATATTATAAAGAATAGTTTTTTTTTAATTTATTTTATGAGATATTTGCTGGTCAAGTTATGGTTCTAATATTGTGTGTTCGGGCCAAAAGATGAACGACGGTCAACTTTTGGGCAAAGGCTCGAATTTTCAAATGCTTGTGTAAATTATAATAAAATAGCTAGATGTAATATTTATACATAAAATTACAATCAGTTGTGTAGTTGATTTTTAGACCAAAAGATGAACGACCCTTTCTTCATGTAACACGTTTTAAAGTAATTTACTTTTGTATGGAAACGGGATTGTTCAACTCAAGAATCGCTGTCCAAAACGTGAACTAGGAAAATTTACTGGTTCATCTTTTGGGTTGGATTCCAATAAATGAATTCGAATCAATTTAGTTCGTTCATTTCGTTGATGCGGTCTCCAAAACATGAACCAACTGATTTTATTGAACGGTTGAATTTGGGAAAAATTAAACTTTTGTTCTTAGAGATCAGATTGTTACACAATGTACACCGTGTTTATATTTCATTAAAAGAAGGTTCTTAAGGTTAAATACAATTAATTTATCTAAGAAATCAACGTTTTTGCTATGCTCTATTCATCTATTGGAGTTTTGGCGTTCATATATTGGTCTCGCTATATTGCAATTATGCTAGTTCATCTATTGGGGTCAAATTGTTCAGTGATAGGGCACTTTGTTCAACTATTGGTGAATTTGGGTCCTTTTCTAATATAATAATTTTTATAAAATTACTGAAGTTTTATACGAGGCACAAAAATAACTTATTCTAAACTCAATTAAATGCGGAATCATATAAAAAAATAAAAATTGATGAATATGAGTTACATCATATAGAAAAAAATATTTAAAGTTGGGAAAGTTGCTTAACTGTTCATCTATTGGTGATTTTACCCTATCTCTAAATCTATATAATTTAGGGTAATGCAAGGTAGCTCAAATCCTTTCAAATTTAATATTCTTTCTAAGTTTTGTAGCAATTAGTATCAAAAAGATAATAGTTTTTTAATTAAACGTCAAAAAGTAAAAGAAGTCCAATATTTTTTCTGTTTTTTTCGTCCTATGCCGAAGTTCCTTTTTTGTTTTTCTTGTAATATGCATTTTTGTACGTCCTTATAGCGCTTTATAATATACTAAAATTGCAACTTTGCAACACGACTTGCGATTTGTATGAAAAACTTAGATAGCGAGCCTACTGCCTTTTGAATTACGCGTTTTTATTTTCAATTACAAAGTTTACTGACCTGATTTTACCCTTAAATGAAAGAATATTAATTGCGCTATAAGATAATTATTTCATGTTTTTCGTAGCATAATTAGGTAAGGCGATATTAAACCAAAAACGTTAGCAAAACTCAACATTTTATCTAGTTTACAAAACAGGGTACTATTTGAAGTCTCGAATCTCTGAAACTATAAGACCTACGGTAATGCATGTTATCTCATCTTGTTACAAATTCATTCATCTTTAAACGTTACCTGATATATATTGTCAAAAAACGTAAGGCTTTTTTTATAAAAATCAGAAACTAAAAATAGACAGTAAATTTTACAGTTTTTCACGTATTACGCAGCTAGCACAACTTTTTTTTGCTTGCAAAATGTGGTTTTATACTGCCCTATGGTGTCTAAATAACATACCAAAAATGCAGCTTTACTACATGTTTTGCGAGTTTAATATACGATTTGACCGTACTATTTATCAATATTTATCAAAATAGAAAAATTACATTCTGTTGCAAATGTCACAAATGAATGACATGCATAGGTACACTTACCCAGACTAAACTAATGCATAGTATCATAGTATCATCACGAGTATTTGTATTTTAAATATTTGGTTGACGTAACAAAGTTTGCAAAGCCTAGGGTTTTGTTATTCATTGTGTTCCTGTACTATCGGGAGTATTCTAGAGACTGGAATAAGTATCCAAGCGCGTCGTCGCTACGCCTGGATTATGTTTCAATGAAGTGAGTCGCGACAACGACTTTGCTCGCGTCATAGCTGTAGGCGCTTTGCATTTTTGCCCTAGAATTACCATTTGCATAGTTCAAGACAGTGATTTGAATAAAAGTAGGTTTTTACGCCTGAAAGTTAGTAAACAGAGCAGTGATGTTGTTTTCGAAGTCTATACCTATATAAACATTCGTTGACTTGTGATCAAAAATAAATAAACTTATATGTAAGTAGTAAGTACCTAATATAACAATTATATGGGACAGTAAAGACCTATAATTTATAAAAAAATCTGCAGCAAGACGAAACTAATAGATAATGTACTTGTATGTACGTATTTATTGACCTGGTGAAGGTCGCAGAAGTCCGCTGGATGCGGGTGGCGCAGGACCGGTCATTGTGGCAATCTTTAGGGGAGGCCTATGTTCAGCAGTGGACGTTTTTTGGCTGATATGATGATGATGTACATATAAGTACATACAAATCCATACGTTTTAAACCTCAAGTAGTTTAAATCGAAGTTCCCAGTATTTATCTTTCAGAAGTATGCAGCTCATGGCTTTATAAGTATTCGAAAGCAATATTTTAGTATATATTTTAATTTGATTTATTTTGGACCTAAAATCATTATTTTACCAACTTTGTATGCTAATGGGCTGTGTTTCAGAACAAACATTAAATGGAAAAAAGGCTCGTGACCAAAAACTTTGTAATGAGCCCGCTATACTACAGAAGTAGAATTACGGTTTGGGGTTATTATTAATTTTAGTCAACTATTTAGAATAATCTGAAAGGATAATTAAATACAGTTTTCTCATGTGCCATATTTATACTGGTGGCTTAGTAAAGATGGTAGAAAATTTATAAAATTTTGTGATGTTCTGCGATGAAAAACTGGTGTGGAAAAAAAATATACTTACTTCAAAATCTAAATAGAATTGAGATATTTTATTGCAATCAAAATCAGGAATACTTTGATTTAATCTCCCCAGTCATTTGCAGGCACCTTGTAGGTAGGTAGGTAGTTTAAGTATAACATATTTATAACGGCTTTATAAGTGATGAAGTTTTACTGTCTGACCCAAAACTTATTCAAATATATAAATAAAGTGATCGTTATCAACGTACGGTATTGGTGGCAAAGTATAGTTGACAGAAAAATCAAATACACGGGTATTTTATCAATTATTAAAATTTCAGAAATTATAGTCATTTTAATTATAATCATTAATAACCTACACATATTTTAATCACTTATTCAAATTACACTGATTGAACGAGTAAACAACTAAAATGTATATAACAGATTCGGCTGTCAAACGTTCACGTCAAAATGAAACAGTACATTTTTTTTACACAAAATTTTTTTTGCACTTGTATCGATACAAGTGCAATAAAAATTTTTTTTCGATGAGGGTGAAAGTTGAACAAGTTTTTACGCGTATATCGAACGACTTTTTTCATAACAAGTGCCTTAAAAAGAGAAAATTACGCACGCGAAGCGTGCGCAAAGTTTGCTTTTCCGCACAAGTTAGGAAAAATCCATTACTTACCTAACACTGATCTTACTCCAACTGAAATAGATACTTGAATATTCATTTTGATTAAAATAAAGACTTTGCAAAACGTCATTTAAAGTAAGTAATAGCATTTTTACATTTGTTACTTTTTCTGTCAACCATAGCTTTTCCACGGAAAGTGCACGTTGACAACGATCACTAAATTATAATATTGATTTAATTAAACTTTCACGATTATCACTCATATTTTAACGACAAACGGGTCTCATCGCGTAAACTTACGTTTAATATTATCCTGAATTTTCGGGCATGACGTTACACGCTGTGGTGGCAAGCAGACCTTGTTTCTCAGAATTTGCAATACACATTTTGCCCCACCCACTGTCAACCAACTCACCCTACATGCATCAAATTATCTGTCGATCGACGGTAAAAACTTTCAAGATCTCGATCCGAACATAAACATTAAACCGAAAACTTCGTTATAGGTTATTTTAATCAAAGTTAGCCAATATCGTTGAAGTTTTATCGCCGCATAGCAACCCTCAGGCGACATATCCATACAAATTGCTGGACCCACGCCAACTGGGAGCCAACAATTGCCTTTAGGAATGCAGGCAGAAAGGAATTACATTTTGAGTCTAGATGGCTAAGGTTTCTATATTGAGTATATTTTACCACGTTCATTTTATATTCACTAAGGGCTGATTTTTCAATCCCAAATAAACCTATTCATTAGTTAAAATTATCACCATCCTTTTCTAAAATCATCAGTCAAAAAAGGACAGAGCTAATATTTATTTGACAGATACTGTTAAGGGTCGGATTCCCGATTTTGTCGTTTTAGACCTATTTTCGAACAAAGAATTTGTTAAGTAAATGTAACTCTACAAACATATTTCTTACATGAGCTTATTCAGAAAGAACCCGTGCAGAGGCTCCAATTGATATTATATTTTATATTTACATGAATTTCCTAGAAATCGGCTCTAAATGTACCGAAAAATCAAAAAATTGCATATTTTTCGAACACGAAGCAATGCATATTTTTCTTTAACGGGCATAAAATATTCGTGTTAATTTAAAAGCCAGATAACTGAATTAGTGCATCAGGGCATATTGATATTTTTCCTCATAAAGACAACGGAGAAATTTAATCCTTAATTTAAAATTACGTATATTCTCCATACAAATGGCGACACGAGTCAAAATTCTCCTTTGACTCAGATGGCGCGAGCGCCTCCTCGAGGTCGGACGCACGCCAAATCGCTCCCGTTGACAGCTCTTTTTGACATTTAAAATGACATAAAATCATATACATATACGTCAAGGGATGCCAGTACTCAAAGTATCTTTAAATAAGTAGGGAAAATCAGAACGAAGAAATTCTTTCGAACCCCATCATTTATTTAAGTTTCTTGTCATTTTTATGACGGAACACAAGAAAACTATAACAACTGATTCTGAATAAAACTCAATACTACCGAACACGTATAAGTTACATTCGCAAAAACGATTAAAAATTAAAAAAGTTTACGGATACGATTTGGTGTAATGGAGTTTATTTTCTATACTCTGGCAATAAAATACGTCATTTGAAAACACATATGACGGCTAGAAGTCAAAACGATAGAATGTCGATTTAGTTATAATAATAATAAGAAAGATAGAATATGTTTGTTATATAATTATATTAGTAGGTATACATATTCAAAGTGATACGAGTCTTTAATTAATGGTTGATTTGTGGAATAAAATCTGTGCTCATCGCCACTGCGATTTCTGCGGCCACGATTTCTTGGTAAGAAAGTATATGCCTTATCTTCTCAGTACAATCAATATTGAAAGTAAATTTTTTTTGAAATAAAAATATGAAAACTGATAAACTCTAAATTTATTCGTATGACATTTAGAGTTTTAATACTAGTCGTTTATAGTATAGTGTACCATTTAGATTTTTATCCACTGAACTGAGACAATTTCTCTCATCTTCTGAGATGTTTCTTTTGGTAGATAAACGTTTGACATATTACTGGTTGTTTCAGAGTCTATATTAAGCAGGACGTAAAGAGTGAGTAAGTAATCTTTACATTTTTTATAGCATAAGTAAGAAGTATTTACTGATATATAGTTTGTGTACACAAAATAATACCGTGTGGTGACGGCAGTAAGAATACATTTGTCACCACCCCAATTCTTCCCGCGGGTGTCACAAGAGTCGAAAAAGGGAATGAAGTGGCGATTTACATTTACCTCCTAATGCATCCACACGCATAAGTAATTACTTACGGAAGTGAAACTGCCGATGAAGGCTAGAACGGAACTTCGGAATACTTTGGTGTTTTGTATGATGTGTGTAACTGGTTATGCATTTTAAGCACTGAAGATGGTCGTGTAATGTCATGGTATTGTCAAATACCAGTTCTGATGGGGTGTTTCCTTAGAAACCTTAGGATTCTGTATTATCATTTAAACATCAAGCATTATTATTTATGCATTTTAATGCGAGTAGGTGGAACTGCTGATAAAGACCAGAACGGAACCCCTTAACGACACGTGTTTCACTTTTGGCAGATATTTCTGATTGTTTGTGTATGTTATGTAGCAAGTTCTGGACAAAGACCAGTTTAGATGGTAGGTTCCTTTACCCTTAAGGAATTAAGGGAACTGATAAATGTAGAGTATTTATTTAAGCTACTCTTTAAAAGAGGTTTATTTTATTTATTTATTTAATCTTTATTGCACAAAAGAAAAACTTATAGTACAAAAGGCGAACTTAATGCCATACGGCATTCTCTACCAGTCAACCTTGAGGCAAAGCAGAAAGATTGTAGGCGGTGCATTAACAAAACATTAATAAAATTAAGTTAATGAAAACAAAGCATAGTCTCAAAAACAAATAAAATACTAAGAATACTAAAATACACATATACATAATATTTATATGAATACATATATTATACATACATTAATAAATAATATATACTATATACCCAATAAAAGTAGTATTAAACATTATTTAACTTTTATCTACCAGCAAAGAAACCACGAACAGATTTTTTAAAGGCGTATTTGTTCGGCGCTTTCCTGATGTTTGCGGGAAGACCGTTCCAGAGACGAGCAGCTCGAATGGTAAACGAATCAGACATAAAGCCAGTGCGATGGAGTGGGATAGAGAGAGATAGATTGCCGGAGGAACGGAAATGACGATCAAAAGAGGCACCATAAAAGTGAAAGAAGGATTTGAGATATTCAGGGGACTGAGAGTCATTAAGGATTGAAAAAAGAGTACAAAGCAGGCGAATGTTTCGCCGCTGACGAATGGGAAACCACCCGAGCTGCGTGCGGAATTCAGAAACGTGGTCATATTTCCGGAGGCAAAAAATGAAACGGATACAGCTGTTAAGTAATCTGTCCAACTTGTTAAGAAGCTCCTCGCTTAAATCAGGATAACACACATCACCATAGTCAATAATCGGCAGTATTAATGTGTTGACTAATAACACCTTCGTCTTAATTGGCAAAAAGTGCTTGAGTTTGTTCAGGGAGTGAAGGGATCCCAATACCTTCCGGCTGATCTCGGCAACTTGGGGTCTCCAGCACAGAGTGCAGTCTAAATGCACACCCAGATCCTTGACAGTATGGCTAAATGGAATAGGACCGCCGTTGAAAAGCACCGGCTCAACTGCATCAAGGTCAAGTTTAGCAAGTTGCTTGGAGCCACCAATGATAATGGCCTGACATTTAGCTGGATTAACCAACAGTCCAAACTTCTCCGACCACAGTTTTATGTGCAAGAGATCCCCGTTCAATTTCTCAATGGATGCGGCAATTTCGGTCACTTTGCATTGGTCGTAAAGTTGCAGGTCATCAGCATACAAGTGGTAAGCGCAGCGAAACTCAGGAGTTATAAAATTAATAAAAGTGGAAAAGAGAAGAGGAGAAAGGATACCACCCTGAGGAACGCCAGTAGCAAGGTCACACCAGTCAGAAAGGGTTTTATCGACTCGAACAGCTTGCTGACGGCCCACAAGGTAAGCACGGAACCAATTTAAGGCGGATGGGGAGATATGTAAATGTTTGAGCAGGGCAAGGAGAATATCATGGTCAACCGTATTAAAAGCGTTCGAAAAATCAATTAGAACCAATACGGTGACCATTTGATTATCCATACCACGCCTCACGTCATCGGTCACCTTAATAAGCGCAGTGCAGGTGCTATGATTTGGACGAAAACCGGATTGAAAAGGGCTCAACAGTTTATGGGAGTGAATAAAGTGAGAAAGCTGTTTGTGAGCCACCGCTTCAGCGATTTTCGAAAGGAAAGGGAGGATAGAAATGGGTCGGAAACTGCCAGGAGAAATGGGGTTATCAACTTTCGGGAGAGGAATAACAAAAGCCTTCCGCCAAAGGGCAGGAAATTCGCCATTTACTAAAGAAAAATTGATGATGTGAGTAATCACTGGAAGCACACAATCCAGGACCGCTACCAACATATGACGACTCACATCATCACAACCAACAGCTTTCGATTTTATAGCCTGTATGATCTTCTTTACATCTGTCTGAGATGTAGGGTTAAAAGAAAAAAAAGATGACAAAGAAGAGGGTAGATTTGAAATAAGAGACAGAGTAGCGGCCTTAATGTTGTCGTTAACCAATAGGGCAGATGAAAAGTGCTCATTCAAATCATTAAGCGTGAAACGTGTGGCATCGAAACCTTTTGATTGCTTCCCTAAGCCCAATGACCTCAGGAACTTCCATACGTCGGCCATAGAAGAGGATGAAACATTGTGATGAAAAAAACGACGTTTCGCTGCGCGCACCATTTGATTACACCGGTTTCGGGCTTTCTTGAAAAACGTCCAGTTATCATCGGTACGGTCTCGTTTATACACTCTAAAAGCACGGTCCCTTTTCCTCATAGCCATTCTAACACCTTCCGTAATCCAGGGTGCTGGAGGACGCCTAACACGGACAACACGAACAGGTGCATGTTTATCAAAAAGCCTCAATAAAACTGCATTAAAAAGGGATACCTTGTCGTCAGTGGAAGTGGCAGAATGCACGTGAGACCAGTCAACAGCTGTGGCATCACGCAAAAGAGCGTCAGAGTCTATCTTGGTGAAGCTACGCATAGAGACAAGTAATGGTTTGCATTTTGGCGGTTTAATTTTATAACTGGCATACACAAGATCATGGTGAGAAAAACACGGCGCCAAGAACTGTCCATGCTTCACAACAAGATCAGGAGAGGACGTTATAAAGACATCTAGCCATGTGTCAGCAGTAGCAGTGTGATGAGTCGGATCAAGCGGTAGGAGAGAGAAATTGACAGACTGTAGTAACAACTTCAATTTACGGCTGTGCGGCGAGTCCTTACAAAGGTCCGTATTGAGGTCACCCATGACCAGGTGATGTGTGTAATCTACGCTGAGAGACTCCAAAACCTGCTCAAGGTCAGAGAAATAATCTATAGAGGGAGGACAATAAACAACGCCCAGAACGGCCTTGACCCCTTTGAAATTTAGCTCAAGAAAAAGCCATTCCGCGGACCTGGAATACTGAGACTGAGTGGAATGCAGAATTTTGTACGGAATGGAGCTCCTGAGATAAATGGCCACTCCGCCACCACCCTTCCCAGTACGATCATTCCTAACTAGTACGTACCCAGGCAAAGCATAAGCCGTTGAATCTAGTGAAGGTTTCAACCAACTCTCTGAGACGAGAATTGCATGGATGATATTGGATTGAAACGTATCAAAAAGGTCAGTGTAATGGGACGGAATGCTTTGGGCATTGATGTGGCATATATTCAAATAATTGGAGTTAAGTTCGTGTGATAACAGTGAATTCAAATTATGTGAACTATTGGGCGAATTGATTGATAAAAACGTCAAACTTTCATTACTGGCAGAGTGAAAAGTGTTGTCATCGGACATAAATATGGGTAAATACACTATATAATTTATAAGAACAAGATAAAAAAATTAAATAATATAAATAAGATTAACAAACACAAGGTCTAGTAATACAATCCTGCTAATCCTGCCGGTTTTCCTTACAGAGATTACAGTGTAAAAAAAATATAAAAGTAAACAATGATATACACAGCAAAGTATACTACGTACATTACAGCAGTACAAAATTGAAAATATTATTATAGAAGAAAAATTATGACATTGAAAACAAGTCGGCCTAAAGTAGTTTTAACTAGAGCTCAAATAGTGTGAATGGGCATGACAGCTGTCAGTTTGACTTAACGTCATTAAAACATAATTTATATAATTTCGAAAGAAAAATAGTGGGTAAGATAACTTAAATATAAAACTAAAGAAGGTAACTACAGAAACTGGATCGAAAAACAAACTACAACTACTATAAGCCACTTTGAAGTTATCTAACAACTAATAAAACCCGACTTATAATTGTTTACCTCAAAACATCACATACAACATGTCAAGTTGCAAACTCAGAGTTAGTAATGGGACACCGGCTTCACAACTCGTCGGGAGCGTCCAGCCTGGCCCCCGAAGTCCGCCCCAAGGTCCAGCTCAGCCGTGGGCTCGGGGGTCGAAGTCGACTGCGGTCGGTGCTCGCCCCGGGAAGGCTTCAGGCGAGCGATGTCATCAACGGACTCAATACGTTCGCGAGTTCCGCCGTGCAATTTGACGAATATGACACCATCGAGCGACCAGCAACTCCTCATGCCGAACACCTTCCGTGCCTCGATGAACAGCGCCTGCCGTTGTGGTGTTAAGAACTCAGCAAGAGCAAAAGTTGTTCCTTTAAATGAGGCCTTCTTCTTCCAGACTGCAGCCTTCAAGGACACATCTGTGAAACGGACCAGAACAGGTCTAGTGCGTCCTTCAGATACTTTGCCAAGCCTGTGACAAACCCTGATTGAAGCAGATGAGACATCAGAAATCTTCAGATGCTCGCTGACAATATCGGCAATCTTACAGCTCACATTTTCATCAGCCTCCTCGGGCACGCCATTAAACAGGAGAAACTTGCGACGATGCCTCATCTCCATATTATCCTGGGACTTGCTAAGCGCATTTATCTGCTCCCCCATAAGTTTGAGCAGTGCAAGAGTTTGTTGCTTAAAGCCAGCCAGCTCTTCGCTGACACTTGCAATAGTCACCTTGGAAGCCGGGGAACTATTTAACTTCAGCTCAAACTCAGAGAGCATCCTGCGGACACTGCTCTCCAGGCTCTTCTGCGACTCAGCAATTTGTAAAAAGTTGGACATAGTGAATTTTGAGGTTATACAAACTGTCAAAACACCAGCAGGATTACACAGTTAATATTTTCAGTGTCTTATTTCATCTACAGTGCTGCTAACAATTATTCACTATTATTTCATAGGTGCTTGAAATTTAGAAGTAATTTAATTTTTCAAAATGTAAGTATTTCAAAATTATAATATATATTTCTGTAGAGAGATGTGTTACTATTTTTATATCTACCGCCCAAAAAAAAGGTTTCATACTATTGTACCTTTTTAGGGTTCCGTAGTACACTATAGTTTTGCTCTGTTCGTCTGTCTGTCCGCAGCATAGCACAGTGGCCGTTAGTACTAGAAATCTGCAATTTGGTACAGATATACATAATATTAATTATGCCGACAAAGTGGTAAAATAAAAAATAGAAAAAAAAATTCGGGTGCCTAACCTTGTGAAGTGTGAATGATTTTTTTATTTGCTGTAATCCTATAGTGTGCATCGTTGAAGAGGTCTTTGAAAAAAATAAGAGATTTTCAAACAAAGTTTTTTTTCTAAAGTCAATATTTTCAGAGATATCCGAAAAGTACGGAACCCTAGCATGAGCCACATGCTCTTGGCCGGTTTTTTATTACCTCAGGAGCTGCTAATATACCTGTATATTAGCAGCTCCTGAGGTAATAAAAAACCGGCAGAAGGGTAACCGGCAGAAGGGTAACGAAGGCTGTCATGAACTGCTCCTTGGTGAACCGAGGGAATTCCTGTTCTTAATAGTAACGCAAAAATGACGTAGGTACCTTGCATACATTTTAATGTTTTTATTTAACCTCGTGCCTACATTACGAGTAGGTACCTAGGATACATGTAGGTAAGAGGTAACTTCCGTGTTGCATTGAATGAATGAATGAACGAATGAATGACTTTGTGAATATGCATTGCATATTGCACAAACAAAGTACCTAATAATAATGTTGCTTTTTTTCGGTAGGTACTATGTTTTGATTATAGCACGAGCAAATACTCGTACACGTTTATATGACGTAGGTAACTCCAAAAATGGTAAATTACAAACATATTCTTGTATATTCGACATTCTATTACGTATTTTATACATTGGTAAAAATAAATGTAAACAATTAGAGACTCAATTTATTGTTCATTTGAATGACAATGTCAAACTTCGTGTATCTGCTGTTTTTTTTCTGGTAAGATAAGAGTGCAAAGGTGGGATCCAAATTTATTTTAATTTAGGAACTTGAAACTTTAGTATTAATAAGGTATTTTAGAGTACAAGAAATTTAATTTAATCATTTCTTAAAGGTTAAAAGGGGATTACAATTTTTATTGGGTTGAAGTTTAACTTAAAGCTATGATAATTCCTATAAAAGTATTTTTATAACAAGGGGATGCAAAGTTACGATTGGAGACCTAAAACATTGTAGGAGATTTACTAAGTAAAATACGAAAAAAGCAATAATATATCAGAGTGCAGGGAAATTACATGATTGACAGGGTTAAGTAGGGGTGTAGATTTTGATTAAGGAGACTAAGGTAGACAATAAATTTAGTGTAAATTACTAGCGCTAGAAAGATAGCATCTTTACAGAAGGTTACTTATATAATTATTTGTATACAAAATGAGAAACCATTTTAAAAAATTTAAAGCCTAAAGTGGTTAAAAGGTAGTTGAAAGTTTGTATGGAAATAGTGTGATTTGAAAGATAGCGACTTGATACGTCGTATTCCAACTGCTGATAAAAAATAAGACAAATCGATTTCAGCGTTTTTTTTTAAATATTTATCCCTTAACACTTTCGACGCCGGTGACAGTGTTCACCGTCAAACAAGTGTACAAAAAATATCTTTATACCGAAACTTTGTCTGAAGAGTATATTTTTAAGATAAAATTAAGTGGTGCCTGACGTGTCGCATAACGTCGATTGTCCTAAAATTTTTTGGCCGAGAATGTTTGGCATAGTGTTAAATGGCATACTACTCGTTTAGCCTACTTTATTTTGCGCATACACATTTAAAACACCTACACTATATATATCCTAATATTGATTACTCGAACCTCGAATTACCTAAAGCTAAATAATCATAATGTTCATTGTTTCCTACTGCTCAAACAGTAAATTTTCTTTGCGTCTGCAATTGTTATGTCCGAAATTTCATTGAAAAAAGCATATTAACAATATGGTGAATGGTTTAAAATAGTGTTCAAGTAATAAGCCAGGCTGTGTGGTGACGGCAGTAAGATGGCTGTGTGGTGACGGCAGTAAGAATACATTTATCACCACCGCAACTCCTCCTGCGGGTGTCGTAAGAGTTGACTAAGGGTCAGCCTCCGTAGCCTAGTTGGTAGTAACCCTGCCTACGAAGCTGGAGGTTCCGGGTTCGAATCCCGGCGAGGGCATTATTTGTGTATTTATTTATCACAAATATTTGTTCCTTGGTCATGGTTGTCTATGTATTTAAGTATCTATATGTATCTATCTATTATATATATCGTCGCCTAGTACCCACATCACAAGCCTTAATTGAGCTTACCGTGGGACTAGGATGATTTGTGTAAGATGTCCCAAGATATATTAAGGGATTGAAGTGTCACTGACCATTATTTGATAAAAGATTGATGATGGGCAGCAGCGTCATCATAGTGGACACATTACTGCGATCGCCAATCCGCTTGCCCAGCGTGGTGATTATGGGCATTTACCTCCTATTGCGTCTATACGCATAGTTAATAGGAGAGGCCTACGTCCAGCAGTGGACTATCATAGGCTGATGATGATGATGATGATAAGCCAGGGTAAAACCGACTTGGAATGGTTAGGTTTCTAGGAAAGGCGGAGAGAAAGGCGTAGTCTATAAAATACTTAAGTATTTTTAATCAATTGTTTACCCATCCTCATTCTTGTAAACCCGAAAAAGGGGCGACGGGGGAGCGAAGCGCCCCACAAAGGGGGCTCGGGGGCTAAGCCCCCTGTATTAGAAAATAATGAATCTGTACCTCCCCTACTCTAACCTGGATAGGTTCGTTAGGTACCTTTTATCCCTTAGATCAGAAATAGAAGTCCCACGCAGCTGAGCTTCGTCGACCGGTTCCTATGTCTGATGACTAAAATTCTTTGGACAACAGGATTGGGTGGTTTAAGGGAGGGTTAAGTTTAAGGAAAATATTTTTTTAAAGGTCGTTCGTTTAAAGTAGTTAGTATTAGTACATTAAATAGTAGGACTATCACAATTATGCACAATTATTATTCGATACATACACATTAGACACTAAAATCATTAGGACAAACGATATTTAGGAACAACCAAGTTAGGATCAACAATTTAGGCAAAACACGACAAAATACCTATATATGTGCAACAATTTAGGTCATTAATTTTTCGGCGTAAAGTTGGTAGGCGACAAATTTTTCGAAATAAAAAAATTATGCCACCCGATATAGACGCAAAATTAATTCCAACCTTTTTAGGGTTACGTGGTAAACGAGGAACCCTTATAGTTTCGCCATGTCCGTCTGTCCGTCTCTCCGTCTGTCTGCCCGCAGCATAGCGCATAGGCCGTTAGTATAAGAAATTTGCAATTTGGTACAGGTATACCTCCATATCAGTCACACCGAAAAAGAGGTAGAATAAAATATATTAAAAAATGTTCAGGCACCTCCCCTATAAATAAAGTCGGGATGTTTTTTATTTTGCTGTAATCTTATAGTATGGGGTATTGTTGAATAGGTCTATAAAAAAAATCGGGTTACAAAAGAGAGTTTTTTTGTAAGTTAACGTTTTCGGAATTAACCGCTAGGTTTTCTTGCCCCAGGGTCCGCTGGATGCGGGTGACGCAGGATCGGTCATTGTGGCAATCTTTAGGAGAGGCCTATGTTCAGCAGTGGACGTCTTTCGGCTGATATGATGATGATGATGATGATGATGGATGATGATGATGACATTACGATACAAGTGTGAAAAAATAATGGTTGGCGATAAAATAAAACACGACTGAAAGGAGTGTTTTAAATCGATACGAGATTTTAGGGTTCCGTAGTAAACTAGGAACCCTTATAGTTTCGCTATGTCTGTCTGTCTGTCTGTCTATCTGTCTGTCTATCCGCAGCATAACTGAGTGACCGTTAGAATTAGAAATTTGCAACTGAAATGTGTACATATTAATCCGGCCGATAAATTGATAGAATAATATACAAGGTGATCCTGTTAACTATGATCCAGTATTGCAGCATTAGGAGGTAAATGCCCATAATCGCCAAGCTGGGCAAAAGGGTTGGCGATTACAGTAATTTGTCCACTGTGACGATGCTGTGCTGCTGTTGCTCATCATCAATCTTCTATAAAGAAATAGTTATTTGTTATACAAGGGTGCAAAGTTGTATTTTACCCGCGAGCATGAAATTGAAACACGAGCAAGCGAAAGGAGTCCATAGTTGAACCACGAGCGAAGCGAGTGGTTTTAAAATAGAAACCTGAGCGTAGCAAGTGTTTTAACTTAAGAGAAGTAAAATACATTTGCACCCGTGTGTAACTTTTCCCCCACTATAGCAAGGAACAGGAGAAAGTTTCTGATTTGAATGAAAAAATTGAGGATATACTTCATGGTATCAGAAGTGTTGAACCACCACCAGTTTTCTTTTTTATCTTTTAATTTCCAAGTTTTGCCCATTCAAAGTTAAGAGTGGGGTCAAATTCCTGCTTGTACAAAATCCGACCTAATTTTTTTCTATAAGAAGTAACGAAATAATATAACATACGTCGCACTCCAGCGGGCAGTTTGGTGGCATATCAATATGATAGATAAGGTTTACAAATACATCAATTAATTTTCAAATAAGCAGAAGTATTTGTACTTAGTATTTGGTACCTAGTATTTATAATGTACAATTCTAAATATATTAGAAACTAAAGTAGTACGTTAATAACGTATTATTTTTTAGTATTCATTCAATTTTAAATAAAATTACAATTGACTAGTATGCAAAATATTTAATTTATTTAAGTAGATATGTTATGCGAATATATTATTAATATTTTTCCAAATTGCCGGCGGTCAACGGTCAATGAAGTGTGTTTTGGTTAACATTATTTGTAGTCTCAACCTCTTCGTTTTGAATTAGACTATTTATCATTTTTAGTGTCTATTCCCCGGATTCGATTTTAAAACAATTTGTAGTTTCAGATATACTTGTTTTCCTTTAGGGTGTAGGCGTACTTTTGACAATTTGTTCATAGTCTTATTTATTACATTAAAGGAAGACTGCATTGGCAAATTCGAATTTTGCAAAAATTGTATGTTATTTTTTATCTCGGAGAAATGTGTAATTGTGTATTATGAATAAACTTCACTTCCTCTTCTACGCAGGCTATAGCGAATACACGTTTTGCTTCTTTTAAACGAATTCAAATAAACTGTTACAAATACTAAATACATCTTAATACTCATAAGTTAAGATTTTTTTTGTAAACCTTACGTTGCCACGAAACTGCCCGCTAGAGTGCGACGTATGGAAATAATTATTACTTTGTCAATATATTTTGTAAACGCAGTTAGAAATACGTGGTTAATTTTTTTCGGTTCATTAACAGGCATGGTGTATACATATACAGTCAATTTCAATCGCCTGGATTTAATTCAAAATTTTCTCATTGAATTCATAGGCATTTAAAAGTTTAAGGTCATATACATTTTTCATTTATATTTTTCTATTACAAGTAGTTCCTCTAACACATTTATATTTATTTTACAAGATGAACACGGCAAGTAATTATTTCGTTACTTTTTATATAAAAAAAGTTATGCCTGTTTTTCCACAAGCACGAATTCAATGACCCCACTCTGAATTTTGAAAGGGCAAAACTTGGAAACTAAAGGATAAAAAAGAAAACTGATGGTGGTTAAGCACTTCTGCGACCATGAAGTATATCCTCAATTTTTTTCATTCAAATCAGAAACCATGCAGCACACCCGATTTGTTGATTTCATCTGGAATGACCCTTTACTATTATTTCGTTCGGTTGGTTGGTTGCTCTTTCTTGAGTGAAGTCTTTTGATTTTTTAACACTTTTTTCCTAAGTTTTCAGCTTTGTTCAAATGGGGAACAAAAGAAATAAACGAACACTGACGTCGTCTATACCAAGAAATAAAATAAGGTATGTGCGTTACAACCCACAAATGGTAAAGATAAAGATAAAGATATATTTATTTGCAAAAAATGTAGTAATTAGCATAGGTGGACAGTAATTTGAGTGCGTACATTTCACTTGATGAAGCATGCAAATATTTCTTATTGACTAAATATTAGAGCTAATTGTTATTAATACTCGTGTGTTCAAGCATCTTAAAACTATAGATACAATAACATTATTACAATTCACAAGGGATTTTATTTCTAACATTAATATAAAATTATTTATTCATTTACGGATGTCAAATATTCATTAATGGTATAATAACATTTATTCAAGCAAAAATTATAAAATTTGTTTTTAAATTCAGGCATGTCAGAGTTCTTAATTTCTACGGGTAAATGATTAAATATTTTTATTGACATACATAAAACATTATTTGCAAAGAAAGCAGACTTCGAGTGAAATGGGTAACATAAATTGGCACCATTTCGAGATTGATATATTGTGGTAGATGACTTATTTCTAAATGATTTAATATTATTTTTCACGAAAAGACCTATCTCATGTATATACAATGACGGTAGCGTCATTACTTTCAACTCCCGGAATAAAGGTCTACAGGATTCTGTTTGATGTACACCACATATAGCTCGTATACATTTTTTTTGTAGCAGAAATACTCTTTGCATATTACTACAGTTACCCCAAAGTATTAGACCATAACGCAAATTGGACATTACATGTCCATTAAATGATAATAAAGCAGTTTTTTGTGAAGACATTTGGGAGAGCCTTCGCAGGGCAAATATCATCATCATCATCATCATTTCAGCCAAAAGACGTCCACTGCTGGACATAGGCCTCCCCCAATGATCGCCAATATGACCGGTTCTGCGCTGCTTGCCTCCAGCGGGTTCCCGCGACCTTGACCAGGTCGTCGGACCATCTTGTGGGAGGTCTGCCCACACTGCGTCTTCCGGTTATATAAATATAAATCTGTTTAATTTATCTATGAGCATTTCAGTATGGTCTTTCCAATTTGTGTGACGATCCAATATTATACCCAAAAAACGAATTGATGGCACACTTTCAATAACATGATTATTATAATTTATATTAACATTTCTGGACCTCCCCTGTGGTGCATAAAATTCCATAAATTTTGTCTTAAGGAGATTAACTTTGAGATTGTTATTTACTAGCCACAGATTTACATCCTCAAACACTACATTGACGGCATTTACATAGGTAGGGTAGGTATATAAACCCCTATTATTTCCATTTGCAGGTATAAGTATTATTTTTTATAGGTATATAATATACACGGTGTTACGCGAGCATTGCGAAAGATTTTAACTATGCATTCTAGACATCAAAATAAACAAAAAATATTATGAGACCTAATAATGTCAATTCCACCAAAAAAAAAATTTTTTTTCTTTTTTTTTTAGGCCGATTTGAATACTTTTTAACATTTCCAGGTCTTTTTATCATAACAACAATTTGTTTAAATTATTTATTTCAATTGACAACGTTTCAAAATTTTCGATGTCCGTAAATCGAAAACCATTTCGAGATATACGCACGTAAATCACAAAAATATATTTTTTATATATTTTTTCGCAATATTTTTGTTTAAAATCTTAAAAATAGTTTAAAGGGGAAGTAACGTCACGTAGCTGATTCAGAGCTGCCACTATGGCAAAAAAACTCTTGTGGTTGGAATGTCACTTGTGTTTGGCATTGACATTTGATTTGGTAACAAGTGTGTTACCGTTATTTGTCGTTTTCTTACGTGTATGAAACATCACTTGTGACGTCATTTAGCTAATTTTTGACGTTTGTAACTTACGCTCTTTCTGCTCGAAGTAGTAATAAAAAGGGATTTTCGCACGAAAATAGCAATTTTTTTTAACAATAAAAAAATACGTGTATCTTTTAATATTGAGTTCTTTCAAAACAGACAATAAAAACTAGGACTAAAAAATATGAAATGTTGTCACTTGTTTTTTTTTTAGGTAGAGGTTATTTCGTCAAGTCTATTCGTTTTTTTTGATTGTCAGGCAAAAGGTGTGGTAATATTAGAACACATTGTGGTAGTATTGTAATCCAAAAGAAGTTAAATGACGAGTTACGTCGAAAAACTTATTTCGAAAAAAGGTTGATTATCTCTGAAACCAAGCCGAATCCAGGAAATTTTATATAACATTAAAGACTCTAAATATGGTCAGGAATCCAGCATTAAAATCTTTCGGAATGCTGACGTTACACCGTGTACAGACAGGGTGGAAATTATTTTGGGTCAGTGAGCAGCTACCAGATCCAGAGTAGCTACGCGAAATTGGTCTTATAAGACCTTCCTCGATTTTAAATTAATGAAAATTGGCGTTTACTGATTTTGGTAAAAACATACAGGTTGCGAGAAAATTGTCATTTTTGATAAACTTTTTTTGATGCCAATCGATCCTGGTTCTGTTCAGGATCAAAAGCTTGTATGGGAGCAAAAAAAATGTAATGGCTAGAAAAGCCGCAAATCGAGATAATGAAAATAGCTAATGTTTCCACACAGTATTATTGTCATTTAGCATAGGAGGACTAATTATCGTGACAGATGATGCAATTAAACTTTCACTTTTTTTCCATAGTAAATGTATAAAAACAGTTTTCTTGAAATTTTGGCTTTTTTATACATTGCTATAAGTTGACCCCTAAGAAACTATTAGTACTGGATGGCACGAATGAAATCGATTGACATAAAAACATTAAGCGTGAAAAAAATATTTTTTAACATTCATTCATTCAATTTGTATGGGAATATTGTGAATTTTAAATCTCGATTTGCGGCTTTTCTAGCCGAAAACTTTTTTTTTGGGTCTATACAAGCTTGTGATCCTGAAAATAGACAGGATCGATTTTTTTTCTAGCCGGTAGACGTGTCCCACTGCTGGGCAAATGCCTCTCCCTCAGATCTCCACAGTTCCCGGTACGGTGCCAAGTCTGGCCAATTGTTGGCGAAGGCGTCCAAGTCGTGCCGCCATCTCCGCCTGGGCCTGCCTCGTCCCCGCCTAGTTTGCGGCATCCACTTGGTGGCTGTAATAACCCACCTTTCTGGATGCATGCGGTAGACGTGGCCGGCCCAATCCCACTTTAGCCTGGCAGTATTTTCACCACGTCAGCTATGCGTGTTTTGGAGCGCAGCGTAGTGTTCCAGATCCATCCTCGTTACACCTAAAATGCTGCGCTCCATTGCTCGCTGCCAGACCTTCAATTTGAACGTATGACTTTCAGTGAGTGACCATGTTTGGGCACCGTAGGTTAGGACGGGCAGGATACACATGTCGACTAGTTTGCGCTTCAGTGACATTGGAAGGTCGCCCTTCATTTGCTCTTTCATGGACCAGTAGCTCTTCCAGGCATTTTGAACACGGCGTTAAACTTCCTTGCTGAAAGAGACTAGCTGGCCCAAGTAGATATACTCATCGACATAGTGTATCGTCTGCCCGTCTACCTCGACCCTGCGTTTCGTGCCGTTAGTCATCACCTGAGTCTTTGTGCGATTCATATGAAGTCCAACTTGAAGGCTTGCATTATTTAGGTCTTGGAGCATTAACTGGATCGATAGGTATAAAAAAAAGTTTGTCAAATGTGACAATTTTTTTTCTCGCACCCTGTATTTTTTTTACAAAATCTGTAAACGCCAATTTTCATTAATTTAAAATCGAAGGAAGGTGTTCTAAGACCATTTTCGCGTAGCTACTCTGGATCTGGTAGCTGTCCTCACTGACCCAAAAATCAGTTCAACCCTGTATGTGTGTAAACAATAGATAAGTGCGAAAAAATGGTCATTTTTGACAAACTTTTTTTTATGCCAATCGATTTTGTTTCTGTTCAAGATCAACAAAAAATCTACTTGGATTTTTCTCTACTCTTATAGTATGTTAAAAAGACGCGGAAGATGACCTAAAAAAAATGTACTTGGTTTTTGGCGGAAGCCCTTACCCCTGAAGCCAGATCTCCTATTCTAGTAGTACTTACAGTTTGAGAGTAAATCGTCTATGACAGACGGCCATGACGAATCTATAAGGTTTCCGTTTTTGTCATTTTGGCTACATTATGGACACTTTAAATCGTCCTATTAAATTTTTTAATGAATTATAGAATTAATGGACGATTTATTGTTTTAGAGCAAGCGATCCTACTAATGAAACGCAGTCAACGAGTCTACCCCATTAAATGGGGCAACGGAATTCATCTGGCAAATGAAACCGCCTCAGACAATGTGTAAGGACACAGCTTTCTGCTAGTCATCGATTTCTAAGAATGAATCGAACAAAAGTACAATAAGATGTAATAATACTCATACAGTATATTATGATCATCCTCCAGCTCCTCATCAAACCCGCACTATTACACCTTACAGTAATTTTGTCACCAAAGGCATACTAAACTTCAGCTCAATTGAGCCTATAGATACCTTTCAGGTTCATCTATTGTATTGTTATCGAAGTTAAGTAAGCATACTTCTCTCACTACAATCGGCCCACCAAAATCTGGTTCAATTAATCGTTGCAATATTTGTAAGCATACGTACATAACGTAGGCACAGCTACAAAAGTTGGTATGTGTTTTTTTTTTGGTTTTTGGATTTTAACCCCATTTTGAACCTTTCTAGAAGACTATCTATGTATAATAGTTGAGGATTTATGAAATTTATCATCATATCATCATCATCAGCCTATGATAGTCTACTGCTGGACTTAGGCCTCTCCTTTTAATTACGCGTGTGGACGCATTAGGAAGCAAATGCCCATAATCGCCACGCTGGGCAAGCGGATTGGCGATCGCAGTAATGTGTCCACTATGATGACGCTGCTGCCCATCATCAATCTTTTATCAAATAATGGTCAGTGGCACTTCAATCCTTTAGTCGACTCTTACGACACCCGCAGGAGGAGTTGGGGTGGTGACAAATGTATTCTTATTGCCGTCACCACACGGCCAATGAATTTTAGCTATGTGATATCATACAAATGTCTTCTTTCAGTAAGATGTTCATTTACAATAATTAAGGTATTTTTTCTCCGACCTCGCAATATTTTTTTTTTCATACAATTGTTTTTCAAAAAAAAAATGAATGCTGTTTTATTTAGTTTTAAAAATAAAAGGAATCTTCTTTCAGTAAAATATGCTGAGGTCAGTGCGGCTAAGTCCGGCATATTTTATTTTGAAGGAAAGTCCGTCATATGCGTCTTATACTGTTCAATTAGGATCGGAAATCAGTTGGTGGACGGACTTTCCTGATAGACGGTCTTACCCGCATTGACCTTATCTATGATATTAAGGTACTTTCCCTCCATGTGGCATCGCCGTGGGACGCCCTGTATGATCAGTACATACGAGTACAGGCTGCTCGCGAGCATTGCGAGTTACGACATATTTTAATGCTGTATTCCTAGCCATATTTAGAGTCTTTAATTTTATATGAAATGTCCTGGAATTAAATTTTTTTATTAAAAATAAAATTACTTTTCATCACACTTGCTGTCTAAGCGCGCCATTGCTTGCGCGCGTAGCTGGAGTAATAGAAAAGTGAAAGTCCCTAGGGAGTAAAAGAAATGCCAGTACGTCATTTAATAATATTATGTCTTAAAACTTATTTTTTGGTTGGCAAGTGTGATGAAAAACATTGTATGCATTGCATCACGGTCGGTAAGCGGAATTCTAACACTCTCGTTAGTAATTCCGTACTTACCTCCCTTGATGCACAATGTACTATTACACGCATTGCATTACAAGCCCGATATATTAAATCTGTCTTTTGCATTGCATTGAGACGACTCGAAAAGACAAGGATAGTCTTATAAAATCTATCCCTCTCTATCTTTTTTCCATCTAGTACTACTTTGACAAGTGTGATTTTTCAAAAGAGGTAGTGATAAATTACAAACTCGGCCGCTTTCATTAAAAAAATCACCAAGGGTCAATGACCCCGCTCGGTAAAATGAGGTAGTGTGCGTGAAGTGCGCGTGTGTGCGAAATGGGGAAATTTGACAGAATCTGAAAAAATTCCCACATCTATCCGACCCTTAACTGCAGATTGAAAAATCAGTCCTAAATGTTTAAAATGAAATAAAATCAAGGCCATGTGACGGCAATAAGAATTTGTCACCACTTCAACTCTTCCCGCGGGTGTCGTAAGAGTCGACTAATAAGGGATTTTAGGTAACCAATGTTTTATTGGAAAAACTTTAAGTCTAAAATAGTACATTGTGCATCGAAGGAGGAGGACAGGAAGGAGTAAGTACGGAATTACTAACGAGAGTGTTAGAAGCCCGACACCGTAGGCGGAGGGCTTTTAATGACTCGAGTTAGTATAAATAAGTAGTTTTTAATGACTCGAGTTAGAGTTAGTATTTAACCCTTTAGTGGGTAGCGGCAAGATTTTATAGGTAGGTACTTGACCACGTAGGCGTCAGAATCAGAATGAACGCTTTATACGAATGTGAATTTTAGTTGGCATTGAATAAAATGCCTCATTATCATTAATCTACTGAAAAAGAAAATCCGATAAAATTTATTCCATCACCGCAAAATGCAGCTATCTACTCGTATAATTTATGTATGTAGCTTTTAAGTAATACAAAAAAAATACTTGCCCACAGTAACAACAGCAAAGCGCTTAGAAACCAACCAAGCAATAAAAAATATTCATCATAAAATAGGATTAACCTAATTAATTTGAAAGTAATTAATAACTAGGACTTCATAAATTTCCCAGCCGATTAATTTCCGTTACCTGAAAAGTTCTGTCATCGCTCGCTTATTTAAAAAAGTCTAAATACTGGATATTTAAAATGTTACATAAGACCTTTTCACATTTTAGGAACTCTTAACGGCATTTGAATTATAAAAGGGGAATCCTAATAAGGCGGAGTCCTTTGTTTGTAATTCCAAACAATCGTTCAGGAGTAATTGTTTTGTTCATCTACAGATGTTTTCAGCTATAGTATGAACTCATTATATCCCACTAATTCTACTGCTGCCCTTTTTAAATTTTCTCTCAAAAATGTTCCAAAATTCAAAGAGATTGTGATGCAGTGAAATGACATCTCATTCCAAACTGGAGCGACACAAATGGAAAGTACCACCACCATTCTTAAAACCGTAGTTCACCCCTGTGTTATTAGTAAATATTGGGGCTACGAATTTAAGCAGAAATGAGGACTTTAAGATTTTTTGGGAAAATATGTACCCTTTCAGTGACTTTGTGGATTTGATGACCTAAAGGCTCCGATGCAACAAGAAAGGGACAACCACAGTTTCGCCTGATACTACAAGGACCTAAGTAAAATTGGTGATAACAGGGTTTGGTAGTTTCCTGTTTCCTCTGCTTCTGCCTGGCATGGGCATTGCAAATACCACCTCACTATATGTATATGGTAGAGCAAAAGTACTTAATCAATGCTGTTACACAGATGTCAATTCAATTCAATATCAACAACATGTGTGTTTTTTACATTAAAGAGATTGAATTGAATTGACATCTGTGAAAGAGCCAGAGACATGTGTTCCTGAGCTTCATGTGAGCCTTACATAAGAGAACTCGTTAAAGGTAGATGGTTTAGAAGACTAAAGAAATACCTGAAAATTTTTGATATGTGTTTTAATATTATAACATAACATTTATAACATTGAACTTGAACTAACCTCAAATTTCATCTGAACGTGTTTATAAGTTTTTGTATATATAGTTTGTGTACGTAGTTTGCATACCATTAATGGTTAAACATGAAATAATTGGTATAGTTTAAAGCAAATAAACGATTCTTATTCTTATTCTTCTTATTCTTCTCGCTTATCTTTGGAGTGGTATAACATTTAAAAAACGTACTGGTTCATACAATGCGACTGCTCGGTCGATGTTAAGGATTTGAGCACTGATTTTGTAAAGGACGCTTCGCCAGGTTTCATTTGATCAGGTATGCTCTCTGATTTGGGACTCAGCTCGGGAGGGCGGTACCTATCGTATTGGAATTAGATCGGAAATTAGGTTGATCGATATTTAACAAACCACCTTTTTTAACCGACTTCAAAAAAGGAGTAGGATCTTAATTCGACCAGCTTTTTGTATGTATGCTACCCAATAGCTAGTTTAATTTAACGTTTGATCTGTCATTGAGCGTTTTTTGAGAATACCTACCTACTAACCCAAAAGTTAAACTTTTGATTACAAAACTCAGCTCCGAGCAAGCAAAGAATTGGTTGATTCTTGCTTACGATTAATACACCTGTGAGAAGAACTGTGTTTTTCGACAGATTTAAATATTTACGTCTTTTTAGCCCAGAATTCAGATTCAGGGCAAGTAAAAGTATTGACCGTGTGTTGTGAAAACACGCTTTCATTGTTACGCATAAACAGATAGTGAGCGGTCAAAAGCACGTTTTCCTTACTAAATGGATTCTACTTCAAGGCTGAGAGAGATGACACGCTGTGACACTAATTCACTCGGTGGGGGTCTGTATATCTTAATTTTATTACATTAAGTTTTCAAAAAGGTCATTATTCTTTGTGTTTGTTTTAAGGATTCAATTACGCCTCCCAAAAGTCAGACACACCATTGTCTCTTTGAAAAATCAAACTCATTTAATGTAAGTACTCCTTAAAACACCTAGGTAAGTCCATGTTCGCTTTCTTTATTTCAAAAGCATCGAATTTCTAAGGAAAAAAATGGACTCAAAGTGGCCAAACAATAGGCTATCAAGCGACAAAAGTTTCTACAAAAGGAGCTTAAATTACGTCACGAAGAAGAATTTATCGGAAAATACGGCTGCAAGTTGTTAAAGGAAAAAATGTTCGGAATATTGAAACAAACTTGCACACGGACTTCTTGACATAAATTCAAGCTTATAAAGTGTGGATTGAATTGTCTATTTGTGATTCGAGCGAGAATAAAAAAAATGATCTTTAGATCCCGTGGGACGTATTAATTTGTGACCCACTTAAAAGTAACAGCATGTCAAACTGTGTAGAGTGTTTACAAATGCAAAGGATTTTTTGCGAAATGGGATACATTAAGTATTTATACACACGACTGTACGAAATTATGTGAACAATATTGAAAAAATAAGTGAATAGAAATAAAAAACAAGTAGCTTACAAATATTAAAATGTATCTACTTCTGTGTACTAGGTACTAAGAGGTTATAGATATATCTACCAACCTATTGTTTATACTAGGTACTTATTTGATATTTTTGTAACGTTTGTTATTCGTTAATTTCGTTAACGTTCTAAAGACTGACTAACTTGGCACTTTCCATGGCACAGCTTTTTGCGCTTGATGAAGCGATTTTTTGTGCAATCAGCAATCTTCAGGAGACATAATCAAAGCCCAACCAATTTGCAGAATTAACCTGACCTTTAGCGAGTAATTCTGGTCCCGGAGCAAATCGGGTAAGTTTTTCCGGAAACTTATCATTCCTTAGGGATGTCACAGTTTCTAAGTTTTTCCAAAGGATCTATGTTGAGGTAGAAATCATGGTGGTTACATCGTTTTACGATGGCGTTGGAACATGTGTCGCCCCTTCGTCAGGTTAATAGACGTCGACATACTTGACTCATGCTAAATTATAAACTAAGTTTCGGAATAATAATTATTAGAGTAAGATTTACATTTTCAGTAAGAGACTGGGTAGCACATTGGACATTTTGCTTTGTATTTAGGTATGTGGAAATGTTTGTCTTCCAGCACGTTCCTTGGTTTGAGTATCTTTATCACAAATGTTTATAAATTGGTTACCATTGGTATTAATGGGCTAT
>JALPQI010004179.1:0-88448 GCA_025490895.1 Thaumatotibia leucotreta
GAAGTTAATGATATAAATGACATCCTTTTATTATTTCCTCTTCATTTAGATGAGTAAGTGAACATTTTCTTCAATGGGTTGAAAACGACCCAACAGGCTAATGAGAATGTTCATATAAAAGGTGCCAAAAGCACACCTACAAGGTATCTCCTCGTCACCAACATAGAAACCTGATCCAAACAAATGTTACCTACAATTAATTATCTAGTCACACAACCTGATCTACGCCTTCAGGCCAAACCAGGCTGTGTCTCCTTGAAATAGAAGCCACAGTCGCTTGCGCTAGTTATAGCTATGACCATTAATGTTATCAGTAGTTTCGCGAAGGTCGACGTCTGAGGAGGGTGGAGGGGGGAGTATAGACTTGTTTTAATTAGTACAAGGAAGCGTGCTTCAACGATTTCGATCTGTATGCTTGAAGACTATTACGAGTATATTATTATATTTGAAATTGACTTGAGGTTTATGGAGTATGACTAAAAGCTAGTTTCTGAGTTTTTAAAACTTTGCCTTTGGCCTCGTAAGACTCACCATATTGTCTTTAAATTGTATATTGAGCTTTGTTATGTAAGGAATAGTGGTGAATTTCGTTTGTTTTAAAAATGAATCAAACAAAGGAAATGCGACTTTATCAAGTTTACGAAAGGTTTAAATTTAATTCCAGTGGAGTCTACATAGTAATGTATATTGGGTCTTACAAGTTTAGTGTTGAAGTGTATGAAATATGGGCTATCAAATAATAATGATTAGTTAATGTTTATGAATCTTAAAAGTAAACGTGGTGGAAATTGTATTTCCATACCTGCCGTAGTCGATTAAGTTATATAATTATGTGATTTGTGATCGGCGAAGGAAGTAATATTATAAAAGGGGTAGAATCGTTATATGTAATGATTTAAATAGCTAATAAAAGTTTTAAATTATTTTTTGCAGAAATTACACTCACGGGTAATGAATACGGGTCAGGTTGAGTTTTTCATAGAAAATATTGGAAACATAGTGATTTCAAATAAATTGGGTCATTACCTATGAAATTGGCGTTTTTGGTCATGGTTTAGTTGATCCCTAATTTTATTATCTGAGGAGAAACTTAGATATTATATTCTTTGTTTTCAACAGTGCACAGTTTTTTAACACTAATAATAGTTTTATTCCTTAAATAATATTCAAAAATAAGCTTTGATAACAACTCCTGCCATATAACTATGCTGCCAGTTCATATGTTTCAAATAGGTATCAATGTTTGATAGTACCTTGTTTTCTGAAATAGAGATATACAAAACACGCCTTAGAAGTGTCTAATATTACTGGCAAAATTTGGTTTTGACATCAAAAAGCATACACAAAATTCATTATAAAATTAATTCACTAAATTCTCCATACAAAACACCATTTTCATAGGTACCTAATGACCTAATATAGTACAGGTATAAACTATGTTACAACAATTTTATAGTTATTTTGGATCGTTGTTGACACAATTTGCAGAACAATATATAGTTGAATTTTATGTAGGTGACAAATATATATTAACAATTATGTTAATATTTTCGTAATGGTCTGCTTCTCAAACCTTTTTGTGACATAAAACGACACCTGTACAATTTCGAACAAGGTGTAAGGAGGCACATAACATAAAACTTTATTGCACAAATAAGATACAATTACAAAAAACATTTAACTGGTCAACTGCATCTAAATAGGCAGTAATCGATGAAATGGTTAGTGTTTAAAAAATAATAAACCTATATTAATTTGTATTTTTACCGTAGCCTAGTTGGTATTGACTAGTGACCCTGCAATTGCATACCTACGAAATTGGAAGTTAGGGTTCGAATTATTTGTGTATTTATTTATCACAAATATTTGTTCGTTCCTGGCTGTCTATGTATTTAAGTTCCTATATGTATCTTTCTATGGTCGCTTACATATCGCTATTTTTATATATGTTGCTTGTTAGGTATCCACATGACAAGCTTTAATTTGAGCTTACCGTGGGACTAAGTCGATATGTAATATATTACTTTGCCTCTGGTATTAACGTCACTTTCAAAATTAGATTTCTATTAAAAATAGTATACTTTCTACAATGCTTTCTAGTAAAACATCTGCTTACTAAACAAATGAAAACCACTTTAACACGTTATCTGCAACCACATGTCTATAATCAAGGCAATACAGCTCCAGTAGCTCAACCAGCCAATTATGACCCTTCTGAGCACAAACTCAATTTATCAAGTACGAGGTGTTTACAGACAGACATTCGACCCATAAATTAAGCGAAAAAACGCGACCTACCGCAAGTGAATGAATATGCAAAATATGGAAACAAAACTCGGTCCTTAACCCGGGCATAATACATAATAATGCTGGTAAGGCTGCGGCCGGGAGGGCGCGGAGCGGGTAGCATATTTTTACTATTACAAAATTTTATTTAAAAAGTATAACTAAACTAAAACTACATAAAATCTAAAATAAAACTAAATAAAATCTAAAATAAATCTAAAACAGGCCCCTGCGGCATGGTATCCAGGACGCTGGCAGCATTTCCTCGCTGGATTGCCAAGCTAATGCGTTGAGCGAGGAAGCTGCCAGCTCTTGGGTCTCCCGTGGCGTCTCTGAGTCTCTTCGATAAGTCTTTGAAGAGACTCAGAGCGCTAGGACCCCACGGACCAAAGGTCTCGACGCCGAAAGGAACGAAATTATATTCGGCGCCGAGACCACTGTATTTTCCCACCTTGGCTTTTTCGGCCGCCTCTGCTGCTGCCGCTGCCCTCGCATAGGTTCGGTGGAGATGAGACGGGGCTAGCGTGTCTACGCAGGTTGCATCCCACACCAGCACCCGTCCCATACTCCACGGAACCAAAGACATACCATCAGGTCTCTTGCCGTCAGTTCTGGATATGCCGGTCGGCTCTAAGAGAGCCGGCACACCAACTGACACAAGAGACCGTCGGATTATGTCATTGAGGGCAGTATGCCTTGAGAAGCGGCCCGCACTTAGTCGGCAGGAAAGTCCGTGGTGTCCAAGACGGTCAACGTCGATTCCACAGGGGCAACAATGTGGGGCGCAGACCGGGACCCCGAGGCGAAGACTAACTGAAATTTGGAGAGTTTTAGGGTCTAAAAAAGTACCAGTATTTGGGGAGGGGTGCGCTCGGAGCCAGTATCCAGCTTCCGTGGTGCTTACGGCTAGCAGCCTGGCTTGCCCCTCCGTGCTGGATTGGCTGAGAAGGGAGGAAAGGGTTAATTTAGAAGCAATGTCATCCCAGCTCCTTTGAGATTTCGGGTGATCGGGAAAATTTTGACCGGGGCAAGCTATCGACCAAGCATTTTTGGCGTCAGCCAAGCCCGAAGTCTCACAGTTTGAGCGTAGGATTTTTCCCATGAGACTGAACGAGCTGTGGGCTGACGACAAAAAGGCTGGTAAAGCGACACTCGAAATTTTGCGGATCCCTATGCCACCGTACCGTATGGGAAGAGATGCTTGGGTCCAGGACTGCTCGCTTAGCTGAATATTTAAAACCGACTCTAAATTATTTTTGATGAGACAATCTAATTCTGACAAGATTTTGATGTTTCCAAAGAGGGTAGCAGCGTAGCACATATGTTAATTTAGGAACAAAAAGACAAAATTTTATAATACTCAGAGCATAATGTGACTTAATCTGTAACAAACGATGAGAATGATTTTGGAATTTGGTAACATAATTTTGAACTAAGTCGGGAAAACCTTCTTCAAAGATGGGAGACCCTAGGAGGTACAGGTTACTTTGGTCGACTATTTTAATGTTAGGCGCTAATTCATTAAATTTTTGTTTTACCTCGTCGATGTTTTCGCAAGAATTTGGGATAAAAAGTTCGCATTTGTTGAAATTTAGTTCTAGTCCAATCGATTTAAATTTATTTATAATAACTGTGAGATCTGAAAGTACGGAGTCCACATCACCTCCTAGGGTCCCGTCATCCAGGTACCATACATTGAATTTTGAAGACAAATTTTGAATAATGGGGTTTATAGCCAAACTGAAAATAGCTGGCCCCAGGGGATCGCCTTGTTGGCAGCCGACTTCGGACGACAACTCGTTTGATCGGTACATCAACTTCGTTGGGTCCGCGTAGCAGTGAAGGAGGTAGTTATAAATTTCGGGAACTATAGATTTTACTTCTGCCAACAAAGCGTCTCTGTCCAAAGTGTTGAAAGCATTTTTAACATCAATTTTTAGCAACACTTCGCACTGGTCGTCGTGAAGGTAAGTACGGAGTGAATGCACGGCGGCTTCACAGCCACCTTTAATGCCAAACCCTAATTGAATTGGTTCAAACACTTTTTGCAATTTTGGAACAATATGTCGGACAGCAATTTTGGATGCCAGGCGGCAAAGTGTTGCGCCAACGGCAATCGGCCTCACCCCTCCGTCCTTTTTAGTTAAGGCGATTAAATTGGCTCCGTATAACACGGGTACAATGTCTGGGTGAATATTGCCTGCGTACATGGCGTTTATTAATTTAGTGATATGTGTAATCAGTTTTTCACCTGCTTCACCTACTGAAGGGCATGTCAGGTCCTTTAAATGTTGAGGGCTGAGGCCGTCCAGTCCTGCCGCAGAGCCGGATTTGAAAGATAGTATAGCGTTAAATACATCAATGTTTTTAATCTGCAGGCAGGACTCGGTTGCCGTTGGAGGATCGAAAAAATAAGGGATCGTGGGAGCTGGGGGATGTTTGGTCAGTAGGGCCGAAATCTGGGTTATCTGGGGATAGCACGTCACTAGAAAAAAGAAGACGGGAGGCGCCTTTGAGGTCTCCGTCTATTATTTTATTTTCAATGGCCTTTATATTATTATAGAGTGATGATGTGGAACGTTTAAATGTGATCGGAGGGATAGAATGTAGTGAACAATTATTTTTAAGTTTTTGTGTTAATGATATACTTTTATCGTCATCTTTAGCGTGTAAAATGTTATACGGAAATAGGAGGAGGTTATGCCAGTCTGCTGGGGTATTAGATTCATGGCATTTTTGTACTATTTGAGCTAAATGAGTAGCAACAGAGATTCGGGTCCCGCGAGGGATACGGCTTACTATTTTTACATTGTTTTTGTATTGGCTGAGGCGTAAGTGGATAGGTTGGACAGGATCAATGGGTGGCGAATTGTCTAAATTTAGTGGAGGGGCATCTTGACTGAGACAGTTACGATGGACTTTAGCTATATGAATGTTAAGACCTCTCCTCGTTTGAAATGATTTTGTGCACAGATTACATGGGTGGTCAGGATTTTGCGACGTGCTATTTCCAGATTGGGTCGCGGCCTGCATAAAATCTTAATAAATAAATACACACCTTAAAAACAAATTCACAGCTTAAAAATTAACTTAAAATACTTATAAAAACGCACAACACAATATAAATAAAAGTCTGTCACGGCTCCTGTCAAAGCTGGCAGCGATTGGGGCGAGGTGCGCCGGTGCGGCCCGTTCCAGCCAGCGCGCCGGCCGGCGGATGCTCGGCTTTCTGCCGTACGCCGTTACGCCTCCTAATAAGGCAAGGTTTCTAGGCCTTGCATAATAGTACGGTCAAATCGTACATTAAACTCGCAAAACATGTAGTAAAGCTGCATTTTTGGTATGTTATTTAGACACCATAGGGCAGTATAAAACCACATTTTGCAAGCAAAAAAAAGTTGTGCTAGCTGCGTTATACGGGAAAAACTGTGAAATTTACTGTCTATTTTTAGTTTCTGATTTTTTATGAAAAAAGACTTACGTTTTTTGACAATATGTATCAGGTAACGTTTAAAGACGAATGAATTTGTAACAAGATGAAATAACATGCATTACCGTAGGTCTTATAGTTTCAGAGATTCGAGACTTCAAATAGTACCCTGTTTTGTAAACTAGATAAAATGTTGAGTTATGCTAACGTTTTTGGTTTAATATCGCCTTACCTAATTATGCTACGAAAAACATGAAATGATTATCTTATAACGCAATCAATATTCTTTCATTTAAGGGTAAAATTAGGTCAGTAAACTTTGTAATTGAAACTAAAAACGCGAAATTCAAAAAGCAGGAGGTCCGCTATCTAAGTTTTTCATACAAATGGCAAGTCGTGTTGCAAAGCTGCAATTTTTGTATATTATATAGGCTCTATAGGGATGTACGAAAATGCATATTACAAGAAGAAGAAAAAAAGGATTTAGGTATAGGACGTAAAAAACTGAAAAAAAAACGGACTTTTTTCAGTTTTTGACGTTTACCTAACATACTATAACTTTTTGATACTAATTGCTATTAAATTATGAAAGAAATATTAAATTTGAAAGGATTTGAGCTACCTTGCATCACCCTAAACTATATAGATTTAGAGATACGACATTTCAAAATGTGGCCTTCATTAAGTTAAGAAAATAAATGCATGTTTTGAAGCCTCGTGTAGCCCCAACTATAAGACTTACAGTAATTGTTATCGGCTCAATTCGTTCCAAATTTAATGTAGTTATTATCTACAATTACTTTTTTTCTTAGCGCGAACGTTTTGCCAATATTTAGTGAATAGCTTTAACGTAACCTAAAATTTGTTTATGTTTTGATAAAAGGGCACTTTATGAAATGTCGTATCTCAAAGTATATATAACTTACGGTGATGCAACGTAGCTCAAATCCTTTCAAATTTAATGTTCTTTCTTAGTTTTATAGCAATCAGTATCAAAAAGATAATAGATTTTTAGTTAAACGTCAAAAACTAAAAAAAGTGCGAATTTTTTTTCCGTTTTTTACGTCCTATGCCCAAATTATTTTTTTGTTTTTCTTTTAATATGCATTTTCGTATATATCTATAAGGCCTTTATAATATACCAAAATTGCAGCTTTGCAATTCGACTTGCGATTTGTATGAAAAACTTAGATAGCGGGCCTCCTGCCTTTGGAATTTCGGGTTTATACTTTCAACTACAAAGTTCACTGACCTAATTTTACCCTTAAATTAAAGAATATTAAGTGCGCTATAAGCTTATTTATAAGGTCATTATTGCATGTTTTTCGTAGCATAATTAGGTGAGGCGATATTAAGTCGAAAACGTTAGCAAAACACAAAATTTTATCTAGTTTACAATAAGGGGTATTTTTTAAAGTCTCGAATCTCTGAAACTATAAGACCTACGATAATGCATGTTAGCTCAACTTGTTGGAAATTTATTAGTCTTTATACGTTTATTTACATATGATATCAAAAAACGTAAGGTTTTTTAAATAAAAATCAGAAACTAAAAAATGGCCGTAAATTTCGCAGTTTTTCACGTACTACCCAGCTAGCACAACTTTTTTTTGCTTGCAAAATATGGTTTTATACTGTCCTATGGTGTCTAAACAACATACCAAAAATGCAGCGATACTACTTGATTTGCGAGTTTAGGGTAAAATTATGTACGATTTGACCGTACTATAATTCTTGGTATAAACATTAACATTTCTTTGACGTAAGTAGGCTGTCAAAATTTCTCAGACTATTGTATTCCATGAAACATAAATTTTTAGCATTTGCGGTCGGGAAAAATGGTTTTATTTGTTAAATTAAGCGCATTCTGTACTTTTAATGGTGATATTTTCAAATGTAAAAGGTAAATTCTAGTAAATAAGAGAAAAATTAACAGAGGAAATAAACCTTGTTAAATATATTATACCAGTCGTTGTCTATTACTATAAACAATAGTTGTCTCTATATACAAGGACTACTTGTTCGTATTTAAAACGTAGTGCATTTATTAAACTTATAATGAGTTAACAACATTTCATTGCCTTTAATTGCTGTCTTTAATTGATTCAATCTAGATATATCTTTGAAGATTTTTGAAAAATAAATAGCTGGCGCGTATCGAAGACTTAAATATATTCTTGGCATGTAATTTATAACATTCAAGTACTCGTTTAAAAACCCAAAGTGCTAAAGAAAGGATAGAAAATGAAAGTTATCACGTAGACTAAATACCTAAATATGTTTCTAGCACAATTAAGGAGTTGACAAAATCAAACATCGACAAACATAATATAGTTATCGATAATGGGTTAACCATAATCGTTCTCACAAGCTCTTAGTAAGCCTTTCCTTGAGCGATACTAGTACTACAAACAGCATCTGCAATATATAATGTTTGCGTAGAACAATCCCGTATTTACTTAAGTAAGTTCTCAACATCTGCCTTCAAAGAATAAAAGTGCGTTCAAACCAAAAGAGCATTTGCTGTTCTATCCCCCGTTCTACGAAATCAACCAATCATGTTTTGTGTACCGATCGAATTTCGTAGAGTGAGGGGTTAGAATAGCGAATGCTCTTTTGATTTGAACGCACCTTAATACAAAGCCTGGATTGAGAAATGTGAGCATTACTTGCTACACTAGCTACTAGCAAGTTACGGTTTATGTTATTCCCGCTACCACGTCGCGCACTGCGCCGCTTGTCGCGCCGCTTGTCGCCCCGCTCACCGCAGCCTCCGTGGCCACAGCCCGCAGCTTCACACGCAGACAAGTGGGCAAGTCAAATTATTAATAATTAATGACGAGATCGACGCGTGCTCCAACCTAATTGCGAGAACTATCGCTGAAAAAACAGTTGCTACTGTTTGTGAGGGTTCCGTTGATGCTTTGTGCGAAATTGTTTTATTATTCAAATTGAAAAAGTAACCACCAACTTAATTTATAGGCTTATTAAATGAATTCCTTTTATTCTATAATGATGAATAATCAGAAACATCACTTGTCAGAAACAATATCAATTCATTTCCGAGCCCGATGGACAAAATTATTTCTTGAAAGGATAAAATTTTTATCATTTCAAGAAAAACTAAATTTTTTATCAAAAACTTGTATCATGTAAGTAAAGCTCACAAGTAGACATGCTAGATTTTTTTAAACCTAAATAAATTCTTTCGCATAATTTTTACAACTAAAATTGTGCTAAGGCATGAATCACAACTTTTTATTTTGACTTTGATAATGGTAAAACATTTTCCTGTGATTTTTACGGCATACAGATGTGAGTGTATCTTATGAAATTCACATAAATGGGAGAGTTTAATCATTATAACTAAAAAATCACCTTTTCACATATTATTAAGTACCTAGTTAATAATGCTCGTGTAACCTCTGACATGCTTTGGTTTGTGCGATAGACTGTATTGACATGTAAAATAAGAGTGACAGCTCATAGCGAGCTAATTAATCTCATCAGGCGTATTCTACTTTTAGAACAAGTGAAATAATAACCCAGTGTCCTAAAAAAAGGTTTTATTTTATTTTTTTATTTTGGGATCAACAAAATAAACTTCAAATTTGTTCGAAAAAAATTAGAAACAAATAAAGAAAAACGGTTATTCTAGACAAGAACACAGTACAAACAAAACAAAACAGTAAACACGAAATTTCGTCCAGAAATGGCCAAAACTCAGCATTTTGCCAGCAAAGCCAGCGCTGGTCTTCCGTTTTGGCCATTTGAGTTAGCCACTGACGATAGGTCATGAGACGTTATCAGAAAATTATGTGGACCTAAAAATTAACATTAAAACGTTATTTAACGTCCTGATAACGTTGGGCGTGGAAACATTACGAGTACTCGTGGATAAGACATTCAAATTGACATTGAAGAAGCGGTGAAGTCAATAAATTACATTGTATATCTAATATGAACCAACCCCAACCTCTGAATCAACTTAAGTACTTATGCTAAAAACGTTGACGTAATTCACCACATAATTATTCAATCTCTATTGCATCATAACAAATCAACAATAACATAACATCGAAAGACCAACGAACCCTAAAAATCACAATTAGCACCACAATGCGGGAATTTATTTGAATACCAAATCGGGCCGATTTGATATTATGCAAACTACGACCTTGACTGGAATCTTAGCTTCATACATATGGACATGCATAATGTTTTCCAAATTCATTACTAAAACAAATATAGTAGTACAGGGTGTTTCGTTTGCGATGAATTATGTATGGAATTTCGTGAGCCATTCATGGCAGCTGTTAATTTGATTGTGAGAGTATATGTGGCATCGTTTTCTTGACCGATTTATTATGTAGGATTGTAGTTTTGCTTTTTATTTTCTAAACATACATAATTTATATACATACATTAATGAAATCTAACTAACCTAACCTATATCTATGATTGGCCCTTGTGGCATGGATACTAGGATGCTGGCCGCATTTCCTCCCTGTATCACAATGCTGATGCGTTGTGCGAGGAACTCGCCAGCTCTCCGGTATTTCTTTACGTTTTGCTTAGATAAAAATTGTTTCATTTTTGGGACCTATCGTATGCATGTATGGAACCTTTATGGTTTCACCAAGTCTTTCTGTCCGTCTGTGGATAATTCTAGTAATCGTTAGCACTAGGAAGCTGAAATTTGGTACCAATATTTCGATTACGATTATTTGGTAAAATTAAAAGTGAAAAAAATTTTTGATAATAAACAAAATAATGTCTCTACAGTGTACAGGGCCTACAGGATGACTTTTATTATTTAATCCATATAAAAATATATGATTGGATAGGTATGTAAAAATAAATAAGAGCTTACAAAATATATTTGAATAAGTTAATATTTTCGGAAATCATCGCTCCAAAAGTAAACAAAAGCCCAAGTGTGAATAAATTCATATATAAACTGGGCGCGCACTTTTGAAGCCAAGTGTACTTTGTAATTGTTTATTTCTTTATTAATTCTTGAGAAATGGATTTTATAATGATTCAATGCTCCATTTTTTATATCTACTGGAATGTTTTTTATCTTATTTATTTAAAAAGGATTAAGTCGGCTATGTCTACTGGAATGTTTTCCTCATACAAAAACGTTGACACCAATTTTTTTGATGTTTTCAAGTATTTAGTTTGGATGAAACTAGTTTGCCTTGCAGGTGTTCTGTTTTAGCAAGGATAATGGCCAATCTGGTTTCCACCGACAATCGCCACTAAATATACTCTGGCGCTCATAAATATATACACAAAACTCTGTTGTCGAGGTAATAGGGTGCATTTTCGTATTTTTTTAGGACAATAAATAAATTACGGGTCGAAATATTATGTATACCTCAATCTTGTGATTTACTTTATTACCTTAATCAACAATCGATATCAATTTAGCGTATGTACATTATGTACTGGGTAAGTAATATTTGATTTGATTTGGTAGGAATACCTAAAGACAATAAAAATTAAAGTAACACGACAAATATAATGACAGACTCTACCTATAATGATTGGCATAGAATGATCACATCAATCCAACTACACACTACATGCTTGTAATGTAACGTAATTATATTCAACCCGTCATTCAAATCCATTGCAATTCAATAACATTAAAGAAATTATCGACGCCTACTCCACTTGGCTTAGATAGAGATGTCTATATTATATCAAATTAAAAACGTCACATGTAACATGCAATCCAATTACACATCATTTCTATTATAAATCTTTAGATGTGCTCACCAGATAAACAAAGTCATATAAGTAAACAAACGCAGCGTAGTTATAACAATTTGAAATTAGCAGTTTTAGAAAACACTCATTGCTAAAAAAGGTCATAAGTGCACAGTAAATTGAATGTACTTAAGACGTTTTGTGATTGGAGCAGTGGTTGCGCCAGCGCAGCGCTGGCAACGCGCGTGCGCGGGTTGTGACGTCACGCGTGGGTGCTAGTTCACCTTGGGCTCCCAATAGGACTATTAATAAAAACTAGCCTTTTACGCACTACCGTAGACACGATTCTACGGAATCCACCGTTTTGCGCACTCGTTGGTAAACTATCGTGATATGTAATATAGTGTTAAGCAACACATCATCAGCCTATCTCACTGCTGGACATAAGCCTCTCCAATTCTCTACGCGTATGGAGGCATTAGGAGGTAAGGTAATTGCTCATAACCACTCACTTGCTTCATGTAGCTTTTGTTACATGTCATCACTCTTATTTTACATAGCCATAGAGTCTATCGCAAAAATCAAAGCAAGTGACTGGATAATCGCAACGCTGGGCAAGCGCATTGGCGATCACAGTAGTATGCCCAATTGTCCGCTATGATGATTCTGCGGCCCATAATCAATAAATGAACAGTAATATAAGTGACACTTCATTCCTTTAGCCGACTTTTAAGACGCCCAAAGGTAGTGATCACGACATTAAGAGTTTGACTACTTTATGTCATGGTTTAAGTTTTAATAAGATTATTACATGGTTTATGCTAGGTAAATGTCGTGTAATTATCAAGTCACATCTTTATCATTTACCCATAAGTAGATGGTTGTTTATAATACAAGCCCTGGGGCCCCCACAATAGAGATTTCGAAAAAAAAAAACAAATTACAACTAGTAAGCACTAATAATTTAATAAAGATTTTTTTTTGAGTATTGAAAGTGATTTATTCCGGGAACTAGATTCCAGCGAAATCATCAACGATTTTTCGGCGAAAAAAGCTCGGAAGATTCCGTTCTAACGTTAATACGCTAAAATTTAATTTCAGATAATACTCGTTTAAGATTATATTTAAGTGTTTGTTAAATAATAAAATAATCTTGTTAATACTTGTTTCCAAAAAATAATAATAAAAGTTATTACTAAAAATATGTATTGAAAAACTTGACTGAGGCGAGGGGGCCTCCACTCCTTTGTTGCCTCGAAGCCTCTCAACCTTTAAATCCGGCCCAGGTCTGAGGTGTGATGTTTTTTAATTGTGTAGTGCTGCTCCATCGTCTATGTAATCCAATCGTTTGTTTTAATGTCATATCAAAACAGCTGTTTACTTTAACATATTTCCAAATATTTCAACAATAAGCTCAGTCAACTGTTTACAAACTAGTAACAGCAGAATTCTCATGACCCGCAACAAAACACTAAACAGATTGTTTTCACTCCTTTCAAAAACGGCCTAAGTCCCATACAACTTGTATGAGACTTGTATCGTTTTTGGTCGCAGATTCGTGCGCACATATTAATATTTATGGAGCCTATTTGAATAGATGCGTGATAGCGCTCGTTAGCACGTGGCTATCTATTCTGTACAATTAGCTTATCTGTTTTTGTGCTATTGATACGTTTACTAAAGATATTGATTAAGAACAATACAATTTTAAGAAAAAAAATATTGTCCCAGTCAATAAAATAACGTAAGTTGGTTAAATGTAATTACTGCCTTATAGGTGTTATTGGTGAAAATCATCAGACTTAGCCTTAGCTTAGAGCGATAGAAAAAGCCGGCTTCGAATCCCTATCCGGCCTCGCTTACGATCGGTCGATTAATACTTACACGACCGAAACTTCTTTATAAACCGGAAAATTAATAGAACAATTCATCATCGCAATGAACTAAATGAATGATATGTAATGTATAAAATTTATATTTTACACTTATTATCAGTAGGTATTAGAAATGAAGATGAGGGAATCTGAAGTATCTGTAGCCGCAAAATAACTAATATTAAGAATTTGGAGCATATGTATATCTCTGTTACCCGAATAACAGTTTCATTAGAGTGACACAGACACATGCTCGCTTACAATTATCGATAAAACCTTCTGACCCCCCACCCCAAACACCGAAATTCGTAAATTTCGGGGATTTGTCTTTGACACTCCAACGAAGGCGTAATTAGAGTGACAGAGAAAAATCCCCAAAATTTGCGGGTTTCGAAGTTCGCGGTAGGGCCGCTGAACTCATAAATAACTTGTCTCCTTTTACGAGTAATTCAAAACTAGTCTGAATGCCAGGGGCCACACTTTTTTTGTAGAGTCCGTGCGGAAAATGTAGGCATCCGGGAGGAAGGCACGCTCAAACATCTGACGTGCCTTTCTTTCCGAACACTATAAGCCGGGGTAATCTGATTATAGCCCGTGAATGGATGACGTCACGGGTGCATTCATAGCGCACCCATTGACGTGATGCATATCTTGTTGCAGTATACACTTAAGTTTAAGAGAGAGCGATCGAGTTTCATCTGTTTTAACATCATACACAATATCAAGGCTAGTCACTTAAGCATTTGGATTACTATACGATATTTGCAGAAAAAAAAATTGTTTAGTGTAGTAATTTTAATGTTACTTTGAATGCTTGTGTATAAATGTGCACTACAATCTCATCAGAAGTATGATATTAAAAAGAGATACAGTCACAATGACATATTTAGAGTAATTTTGTATATCTGAAATTAAACATATTTTTTACATTATGTTTGGGAATTGAAGAAATGTTTGTATAGAAAATGTATCATTAATCAGTTCCAATCATGACCTAAATTATTCGGTGCACTTTTAAATTCACACACAAATATTACACGTTCTAACCATGAATGCAAAGAAAGGCTAAAACAAGAACATTTTCCAGTAATCGACCAGTTAGTCTCATAGGAAACAGTGACTAAAACAGTCCCCTGCGCCAGCGCAGTGACAAAAGGAAGGATGCGCGTACGTGCCTCACAAAGCCACAGACGTTATTATCCGACCAGTTCTACGCCGCATTAGGCGCGACGCCGGGATATGAGACGTGGACAGATTTGTTATAAAAAAGATATAGACAATGTAGCGATATTAGTAAAAAAGCGTACGTTTAAAAACTGTTCAAGTAATGGTTATACTCGTTAATCAAGGTACATCTTAGGCCAAGCTAGAATGCATCGAGAACGGAACGTAGTTTAGTGTTGGTTGGATCATCTTCGGTTTAGACAAAGGTAGCACATGTTTTCGTACAGTTTTATTGTGTACTAGATAAGCTACTAAACAGAACACACACAAACCGAAAATAAGGAAAAAATGCAAAAAAAAAACAGAATGTTTATAATTTAACGACAGGAAGTTTTTGCGCCGAATGCAGAAATGGATCGAGTTGTCAATAAATTAACCTTTGGCCTTTAATTTATACTAAAGTTTTCCATCACAATGACGTCAATTACTAATGCAACATAGAATGTGATTCTATTTTAAGTTTTAATGTGTCAATATAATAGTTATTATAAGATTGTTAACAGTAGCTGTTTTCATGTAGGAAGGAGTCGTGTATTGTTAGGTGTGTCATAATCGTGACCGGGGATTCATCGAGCCTTAAGCCTCTTTTTGTACCACATCACCACTGACTCAATAACACCAGCAAAAACAACCAGCAAAAAAAACAAAAACATAACAATTTTATTATCAAGGAAACCGATTGCAATCGGACTTCATTCACTAACCTTTAAACGAGTTTTAACGAAACGAGAAAAACAGAACTCAAACATGACGGACCAAATCTAAGCTAACATAACACAATCAGCATCTCGTTTCTGAACCTTGCACACAAATCCGTCTGTCACAAATTAACGACAACATTAAAACTGCAGTCAAAACAGGCACTAAAATCATTTCCTTAAGATTCAAAGTTGATAAAGATGAGCATAAAGATAAAATTGTTGAAGTAGTGGGATCCGATTAGAGTTGATACGATAATGTAGGATCCGCTGACAATGGTGGTATCGGCGATCTCGTGACGAACAGAACGACACATTGTGAGGTAGATAGACAGATTAGAAGTGCGTCCGGGGACATGTGACTTCCTCAAATCATAAAACCTTATGGAAAGATGATTGAATGTTTCTTGGAAAATATTAATATTATTTACTTGTTTTTAAGAGGTACTTAAAACAAGTAAACAACAATAATATTAATATTTTGAAGACTTCCAATATAAATTTTAATGTATATATTGCAGCATTCATAATAGTATATTATTTATGAGTTTTGTAATCTAAATGTATGTAAATAAATATTAAAATGCTGCTTTCCAACATGAAACTTAGCTTTGCATGTAATCGAAATTTTTGTATAAGTTATTTTATTCTGTTTTTGGTCCATAAAATTATTTTTTGAAAAATTAAACACAAATAATAAGAGCATTTAGAACCAACCTGTTTATAATTGTCCATCACCAACCGTAATATTATACGTATCTATAGCCTTCAATAGTTGACTCTTAGCTCACAACGCTCCATTTCTCTGTACCAGCGCCAAGACCTAGAGCCCTGCCACCTGCCAAAGGTCACGCCCGCAAGGTCAAGACCCGCGGCATCAGATAAGACCCCAAACCGTGGGAGCCTCTGTGCTGCCACGCGTAACTGGTGCCGGTAATTAAGAAGCAATGGATGACATGTTGATTTGTTGATGACAACTACGAGTTTACGTTTGGATTTTTACTTTTACTGAGTTCCTGGTTTATCAAAACATCGCTGATTTTCATCACATTGATTTACGATTCCCTCTCCGGTACAAGTATTGAGAATCCAAAATCTAAATTGTCCATTTAAATCCTGTAAATACATTTTATGGAACTCAAAAGAGTTAGACTTCGAGAAAATGTCAAAAAAAAATCTCGAGTACAGTATGCTTAGTACATCATTGCGTCAGTATGTCGCCGTGAGATAGATTTTCCATCTTTTACTAACTATATGAATAAAAGAGGGATGGATAGTTTATCTCGCGGCGACATACTGACGTACCAATGATGTGCTACGTACTGTCGCACTAATCATGTGCTAAACCTACAGAACTGTTTGGAAAAGGGTATTTTGATAAGTTTCTCTTACTACACGAATCTTGAATGCACGGTACAAATCATTCAACAAAAAGTGATATTCAAGATAATTATAATTATGCATTGAACTGATTGTTAGTGTCATACTTTCCATCTGCTTGGAACTGTGTATAATTATGTAATATTCCCCTTGCAAAGCCAAAAATGTTGTTGAATGTTTATATACTCGTAAAATGTGCAAGCTGCGAGTTTTATCAATATTATTATAAACACCAGTCGATGGCGACGTAGTTAAAACACGAAACCTTGTCAAATATAACAGCAATAAAACAACTCTTAAACCAACACTAAATCACACTCCAAAAAGTGATAACCATCCAAAATTCACTTTTGTTTAACTTCAAACTGGCGTATAGTTATCTAACACGTATATCTAGCTACGTTTTAATACAGCTATTGTTCTAATAGTTTCCCATGTGACCATTGTAACTATACTCCGTAAAAGCCAAAATTGAAGACGGGGACTTAAAGATTTTGTAATAAAGGATGTATTGCAATGGCATGAAGGAAGTGAGGTTTAGTAGTAACATAGACTGCTTTTCATAGATTCCGCTTTTGATAGCAGTGTTTATACTATGACACTCCAAAGCAGTTAGCAAAGCTTATGAACGCGTACCTGTCCAGCCACTCTAGGAGATCACTTGCACACTCACGGCTGGCCAGGAAGTTCCTTGTGTAAACCAATGCAGGTAGTTCATATCACAGCCGGAGCGTCGTATAAACGAAGACAGGCGTTTATGTTTCAAACGACTACAAGCTTTTTTAGAATTATAACTAACGTGAGAATCAAACATATTTAAATATTTATCAAACGGGTTACTTACGTAATTTAAGTCGATAATGGCTCAACATGTTTCGATCTATTTAGAGGATCCTCATCATGGTGTATCCGCGACCAAAGCCCGACGTGTACTGCGGGCTTGCGCTCTGCTAGAGCGGGTGCTGGCCGCTGACAGCGCTGGCGGGGGCGGCGAAGAACAACAAGCTTTTCAATCGGCCCAAGCAAATCATCTAATCCTAATTCTTCATCACTTCCAAAGCAGGCCTACTACCGCAAACTTGGAATCCTCAAGTTTTGAGGATTTATCTCTATCGCTCCAACGAACGCGTCATTACAGTGAAAGAGAAAAATCCTCGAAAGCGGATTTTGAACTTCGCGGTATTAGGCCTGTTTTGTGTTGAGTATGTTCTGAATATTCTGTGTTGAAAGTGCTAGCAGCTGCTAGTCTCACACTTACCCCCTTATTCATAAACATTTCCTATCATAGCAAGCCACTAAGTATTGTTTGTTCCGTTCGGTCTTGTAGACAAATTGGTAAGGCCGAAAGCGATAAACAATTCTTTAGCGACTCGGGTTAGGAGACGTTTATGATATAAGGAGTTTGTGAATAGGGGGACAAGTGAATCATCTTTCTAGTCTAAGAATACTTTGTTAGTGCTAGAGTACGTTGAAAATGTATGGTGTCTCAACACGCTATCTAGTGGATATATTCCATGTAAGTAGTAACGACCTGTACGCGGCGTTTGAGTCGTATTGTCAGTACTGATCGTGATAGATATCTTAACTGTTAAAGATTATGATTGTTTTGCTATAAGTTGAAATTTTGTATTGATGACATGACAATGGCGTTGCTGCTACCAGTTAAGCAGTTCTTTAATAACTGACATGCCTTATCCCCAGTAGCCGAAATGATAATTACGATATTCCCTTCATTGAAAATGACTTGAACTATAAGATTGTGTCCATGTCCATATACAAAGAGGACAGGTTCAAAATCCAACTCATCTCAATAAGGTTTTCAAAATTCTTTCGGATGTTCGTCAAGATGATTTATTCATTCACCGAATTGTTTATATTCATACCTTTGGGGCAAGTAGGTACTCGTTTTACAAACAAGGTCGGTTTGTCAAAACAGTATTCTTTCAAACCTCTTTTCCTGTACCTTATCTCTGAAGATGTACCACAACCCTCATCACAGGAGTCGATCGTATATTCTATTCTTCCACATCCTAGGAACCACAAATGTCAATTGTGCATATTGTGCATCACACCTGATATTTTTTAAAGAAGTATTATTAGTATTCTATAGTTATTACAATTAAAACATTAGCAGAAAATATGGTCTAACAAAAATGTTGGAAATAACTATAATTTGCGTTTTTCTTCCAACTTAAAATCTGATGCGCCACCTCAAGACGTTGATGTAGAACCTTGAAATTTTTTTTCAAGACATCTGAAGATGTCGAACATCTATTACTAATAGAGGAAAAATGAAATAAAAAAAAATTTTTTTCGCTCCACCCCAATATGTATGTCATTTTCCTTTTGTTATAGGCGTCAAGTATCAGATGGCTGCGCAAATGAGAAAGAATTTATTATATTGAGTAGACAATAGGAAGTTTCTTATAATATATATTTATAAGTTTTTTGACTATAAGCGAACTAGTATATTTGTCGTTTATGATTGACCACAAGTGGGGACGGATATATTACATTGGATGGAGGATAGGCGATATAAATAATATATTAAGTAAAATGTTGAACATAAACGAACGACCATTTTACATGTGTGACAATCTTGGATTGTCGTAGAACATACGGGGTGTCCTTGCGTATCGAGGTGCTTCCTGGTTAAAGTTAACAAACAACTGTTATCGCGCTAACTAGGAACGTAAATGTACTCGTTATCTTGAGGTGATAGATTGCAGTTAGCTTCCGAAATGTTGGTAATATGGGGGAGCTCTTTTGTAATAATATGGTGTAGTTTTGTAACAGTAGGTGCTTGGTGTTTACCAAATGCCACTGACCTACTTTTCCCGTAAGCATTACAATTCACAATCAATAATTTCAAAGTTAAAGAAGCTGTTGAGATTTTTCTACAGTCTGTATACTCGTAATAGGTAGGTAGGATTTAGATCCGCCGAGTAAAAAAGGATATTTTCACTCAATTAATATAAAATAAAAGTCGTTTTCCAGTTTAATTTGTAATATTTCATTGTATTTAAGTAGCATTGAAAAATTTGACAATCCAAATGGCAATGCGAAGTTCGAACGTGTCGCTATCACATCATAAAAGCTGTTTGTTAGTGTTGTCTCAAATATTCACATTGGAAATTTGGGAGTTCAGGATTTTATAAATAATCTAATCTCAAGAATTAATGATGGTACTTAATTACCTTGACTTTCATAATTATCATCAGCGTTTCTACGTCCACTAAACATATGCCTTTATAAAATCCATTTGTTCTCTGCACACAAACATCTTTACGTTTTTTTACTAAAGCTATTTCCTTTATACCGTATTTTATATTAGATTAACGGCCGTACGATACGGTAGCATGCGGGTCCTTCGCTCAAGGCGTTTCCTCCTCGAACAAAGACGCTTCCTCCTCGCGCGGAAGCGATTCGGCGATACGCGCGTCACACGTTCCGGTCAGCGTGAGGTGATATAGAGGCTCGAATAAGGTCTAAAAAAAGGCTTTTACATAGATTATAAGTATAGGTATACTTAGGTACTAAAGGTCCTGGCAGAATTTCAGCGATGTGGGATGCTGCATGCTGCATCATTATATTCATTATGCTGAGCCAGCACCTATTCTTTGCTGATAAGTTATCCTAAGTTGCTTGTTTTTCTATAATTTTTCTTTATTATCGTTATTTTAAACAAGAAAAAAAAATCATCAAACCTATGCACCATACGCGTATGTTGATTCTTATCCATGGTCTACAAAAATTATATTGTTATTTATATTTTTTTAAAACTGAATAGTGAGCGAGAGATACTTCCGAAGTCATAAAATGTATTAGGGTTAGGTGTGAGGTTTCCTCGTGTCACACGCGTAACATGAGTAACGTAAGAGTCGATTAAGGGCTTGAAGTGTCACTGATAATTCATGTATTGAATTTAGTTGATGTTTAACGGTCGGTGACGCGTAATATATCTTAATTTCTATCCATAGGCTACGCCAGCTCTTATTAATTGCTACGCGTTGCAGAGTGAGCTTACTATAAAAAAAGTAGATAGCTAAAACATAACTTTTCGTTTAATCGTCCTTTAATTGCTGCTATCGAGTGACATAGGTCTAACACTAGTATAACTTAAGCTGGGCACACACGAGCGCTAAAATTTATTTTAAGCTTGTTACTTATATTTTAAATTTTAAATATAATTATATAGGAGGGGTAATAAGCCGATGGGTTGTTTGATGCCTTATCTAAATAATAAAAAGGTCCTTGCTGCCTTTCCTCATGTAATTCTAAAATACTTGCCCCCGTATTCATAAACCACTCCCAACATAACAATTCGTTGAGTATTGTATCTGTCCCTTTCTTGTCAATATATCTAATGAGATAGAAAGGGACGAACAATACTTAGCGGCTTGCTAAGTTAGGAGCCGTTTATTAAAAAGGGGTTTATTCGTACAAGTATCTATAAAGTCCACTCTAAAAAAACTGATACTCCGAAAATCTATTTTCGTAAATGAATTGTTTGAATTGTTGCAGGTCGAAGGACGGAGGGACAGCGGAACACCCACTCGGTGGACTGACCTTATAAAGGAGGTCTGCCAAACTAATATTCAGGCTGCTATCCGAAGAGCTAAAGATAGAGCTAGATCTCGGGTTAGATATGTATAAATATTTAAATACATCATGAAATAAAAAATAAAAATCGTTTATTTCAGATCAGGGATCCATATAAATGTTAACACAATTTATCTTATAGCTATGTTAGTCATCATCATCATCATATCAGCCGAAAGACGTCCACTGCTGAACATAGGCCTCCCCCAAAGATTGCCACAATGACCGGTCCTGCGCCATCCGCATCCAGCGGACTCCTGCGACCTTCACCAGTATGTTAGTAGCAACTAAAAATACTTAAATATAAAAGCTAAACCAGAAACTAAAAACTAACACACAGGCAAGGGCGGCTGACGATAGGTCGCAGCTATCTTCTATTTGACCCTGCCGATGGCCACTTCCACCCAGTACTTGATGATAATGACAATACCCTGAGGAGGCTGTTACTGCTGCCCCGCACCCGCCTGAGTAGCGATCCGACACTTTTGCGTCTGATTGCGAAAAAGTCGTCTGTTCGCACTTCAGCAAACATTCCAGAAGCACTGCAGTACCTCGGTCGCCGCAACAGCATCCTCAAGATATTGTTGTACACATCATAGACAGCCACGACCAAAGAACAAATATTTGTGATAAATAAATATACAAATAATGCTTTCGCCGAGATTTGAATCCGGGACCTCCAGCTTCGTAGACAGGACTGAATTACTACCAGCTAGGTTACGGAGGCTGATTTTAATACTAAACGATTTACTACATACATTGTAGTTGTCATCACAACCATAGCGGAATCGAGCCGTAATTTGAACCGGTCGAGATACGATCAAGATAAAACCTCCGATATGCAGTTTGACACATTCACTGCCTTCTGTCACCTGTCCAGTCAAATGCTGAACGGTGTAATCATCAAATGACAGATCAAAGTGATATGGTAGAAGTAAGAATTTAGAGTAGTTTATGTGGAAACAAATGACGTCACAAGCTTACGATGGTACCTACACCTACACCTTACAGTATACAGGGATTACAAATCTTGCACAAGCATACAGTGTTTTTGTAACAAAATAAATTTAACAAGCAGTGCCAAAATTTAACAGTCAAATAACCCACACTCTGTCAAATTCATCTATAGTGCGTATTTCTAAGTCAAAGGTTAACTGGAAGAGATCCTTTGATGGGATAAGTTGATGGGGTAAGTTAGTATCTGAATTTTTAGACTGTAATAGTTGCGACTTCATTTTACGATTTTCTTGCCTGCACCTATCAAACCTGTCTTTTTGGCCCAGTGGTTGACTGGTAGAGAATGCCTTAAGGCATTAAGTCCGCCATTTGTACTTTCATTTTGTGCAATAAAGTTTAAATAAATAAATAAATAAATAAATAAGTTCGCCTTTGTACATGCCTTTTACTTATATGAATTTAATGTTTCGTTTTTGTACAATAAAGAGTTTTACTACTACTACTACTAAGTAATCTGAATTAACTTGGATTAATAAGACCATGTACTTGTCCCGACTGAGATTTCTATTTTATACGTTCGTTGGTTAGAACTAACAAAAATTTATCGTTGGCCAGTATTAGTAGCCCAAAATTGTGCAAGTGGATAAATATCCAATCTAATTCAATATAGGAGAGAGGGCGCTACCGTCGCCACGAACACTTCGGCTCAGAGAGACTATTTATTTAAATAATATTTAATTACGGTTTTTTGAACTAAAACCTACTTCAGCTCAAAGAGCAGACCGCAGATGAGAGCTAATATTGTTATCTGCGCGCAGGTGATGAGAAGAAGTTGGCGAAAACGATTTTTGTGAATCATCTTTACTTTGGCGTTTGAAGCAGTGTTGACATTTCCTGGACTGCTATTCAAGTGCGTTTGATCGAGGAAGGTTGTTTATCGGAAATCTTGTGGAAAAGAAAGTGCAATTTTATCGATCGGCCAAGAAAATATTTGTTGTGGATTATGGAGTGCAGTGATTGTTGGTGCGGTGCGTTTTATTTTTATTAGTCACTTGAGGGTGATCTTAAAATGAAGACAACCGTTTTGTACGTATAAGAGCTTAAATTTTGTCAAAGATAACATCTGCTTCATGGTCGAGGGGACTTGACCGCTCAGCTTTTGCTCCTCGGAACTCTGGCGTCCCGAGTTCGATCCCCGGCAGCAGCAGCTATTTGTATTTTTTTTGTAATTGTGTTAGTTTTATTTTATTATTTTTTTTTTATATAATGAAATTGAGTGTAATTTATGCATAAAAAAGTTTGTTAATGTTTGGTACAATTAGACTTCATTTTTAGCTAACAACTGTTAATGTGTGAGAATGACAAAATGAGAATGTTGTATGATTGATAATGTTGTAGTTTATAGTTTAATTTGACATTTATTATTCGCTGTGCATTTTTATTTTATTTATTGACGTATTTTGTATAGTTTAATTTTATTTTATAATTGTAAATTAAATCAATTTGTTTTTTTTTTTATATTTTTTATTGTAATAATTGTATTTGACATTAATAATTATCAACTATTGTTGGGAATTAATACTTAGGTAAATTTTAATGTTACCTAATTTTTTTTTTTTTTTTTTTTTGTTCTTACTGTGAGATAACTATATACATTTTTATTTTTTTAAATTAATCGCACCTAGTTTTTGACTATTTCAGTTTTATGACCTGTTTTTCATATGTGAATGATTTATTTTATTGTATCTACTTGTGTTAAGTCAATAAGTAAATAATTTTGTTGTGTGAGCATGAGCGACTTATCTTCACTGAGTGTATGTCCCTTTTGCACCAACTCTACCAGGACCTTCTCCGCTCATGGGCTTAAGGTTCACATAGGTCGCATGCACAAAGGGGAATCTCGGGGGAGTGATCCTTTACAGCCGGTAGCACAGGCCTCTACCTCTCGGTCAGATCCTGCTGATGCTCCCGCTGCTTTAGGTTTGAACGATCTGGCTTCTCTCAAACAGACTGTGCGGGTACTCCGGCACATCCCGAAGGGGGCGCGTAGTCTTGCGGCGGGCAAGTTGTGTGGCATCATAGGCAGATGTATTGACTCCAATGGCGTTGCGGAGTGGTTCGCGTTACTGTCCTTTGCCTTTTCCGCGTTGAGGGTTCCAGACGCAGGGGGGGCGGGTAACCTCACGACCAAAGTGAAGCGGAATATTAGCGCGACTGATGTCCTTGTCTCTGGCCAAGATGATTTTGAGGAAGGGAGGGCCCCGAAATTGCCCTCAGCGGTGAAGGCGATTGAGTCTAAAGTCTCAGATGGTGATCTCAGAGGTGCAGTCCGGCTGCTTCTATCGGATGACGTCGTGGCTCTTCCTAATTCGGAGACTTACGCCGCTCTTCAGTCGAAGCATCCGGCCCCTTCCCGACCGCTGGTGTTCCCACCTGAACCCGATCGTTCCGTTCCCGTTCTTGAGGTGAAGTTGGAGGATGTGTCCCGGGCCCTTTTCTCGTTTAACAGTAGTTCCGCCGCCGGGTTGGATGGTATTCGCCCAGCACACTTGAAAGAGTTAACATCAATCGCAGCGGGTGATAATGGATTTCGGTTGATGGAGGCCTTGGTGAAACTTTGCAATTTTTTGCTTAGTGGGCGAGTAAATCCAGCGGTGTGTCCTTTTATTTATGGGGCGTCTTTGTGTGCGTTGGCAAAAAAAGACGGAGGGTTGAGACCCATTGCCATTGGTAGCACATTTCGTCGCTTAGCTGCTAAACTTGGGTGTCAGGCAGTAAGGGATGAAATGGCGGCATATTTGCGTCCACATCAGTTGGGTTTTGGCACTAAGCTGGGATGCGAGGCTGCCATTCACGCTACCCGTGCCTTTGCCTTGAATCCTGAGAATGGGAACTGCGTCATCGTCAAGCTGGACATTAAGAACGCCTTTAACTCTATGGAGCGCGATGTGCTGCTGACTGAGGTTAGAGAGAAGTTGCCATCACTCTACCCTTTCCTGTTCCAGGTGTATTATTCCCCTTCTCACCTTTTTTATAACGGGATGAATATCCCTTCACAAGTTGGCGCGCAGCAGGGGGATCCACTGGGTCCTCTAGTCTTCAGTCTCGGTGTTCATAAAGCGATTGCGGGTCTTCGGGCTCCACTGAACATTTGGTACCTCGATGACGGTACCATTGGAGGTACGCCTGAAGAGGTGGAGCTCGATTTGCGCATGCTTCTTCCGCGATTCCGCGAGCTAGGACTGCAGGTTAACAGTGGCAAGTGCGAATTTTTCCCCTGCAGCGCCGGTGCAGCCAGTTCTTTTACTTTGTTCTCCACTCTTCTCCCGGGGGTCAGAGAAATGTCCGACCAGACTTTTAATCTTCTCGGCTCTCCTATTTTCCCAGCTGCTATCCCGGAGGCTTTCGAATCTCGGAGGCAGCTTCTTCTGTCGGCAAGGGAACGGTTGAAAAGTCTTTCTGCGCATGTAGCGTTAATTTTGCTGCGGGTTTGTTTTGCCGTTCCCAAGCTGACGTACTTTTTGCGCACGGTTCCTACCTGGCTTTATCCAGCGCAAATTGACTCCTTTGACGGAGTGTTGAAGGAGTCAGTAGAGGTGCTGCTTAACGTCTCCCTCGACGGCTGGCAGTGGGATCAGGCTTCTCTGCCTATTCGGTTCGGTGGACTAGGAGTACGTCGGGTGCGAGATGTTAGCGTGTCGGCCTTCCTGGCGTCATCGTGTGGGGTGGAGGATCTCGTTGCTCAAATTTTTTCCTTGAATGGCAGCGGGATATCTTTACCCTTCGCTTCTGGCGCCTTGGAGACTTGGTCGGCGCTCAACCCGGGCGCTTCTCCACCGGAGGGACGGGATAGCCAGAGATCGTGGGATGATGTTGGGGTTAAGCGGGTTTTCGATTGTCTGGTGGCAAATGCGACCGGGGTCGATAGGGCTAGGCTTAATGCCGTATCGCAACCCGAGTCCGGTGCTTGGCTGCATGCGTTGCCTTCCTCGCATTTGGGTACCCTGCTAGACAACGACTCGTTGCGGGTGGCTGTGGCCCTCCGCCTTGGCTGCAATGTGTGCGAACCTCATCTATGCATCTGCGGCACTATGGTGGAGAGTCGTGGTCATCACGCACTGAGTTGTAGTCGGTGTGCGGGGCGATTCCCACGGCACCATGCGTTGAACGACATTATCCGGAGGGCTCTAGTTTCTGCAAATGTTCCGTGCGTGCTAGAGCCACCGGGTCTCAGTCGGTCCGATGGTAAGAGGCCGGACGGATTGACGTTGGTCCCGTGGCATAGGGGAAAGTGCTTGTTGTGGGATGCGACGTGCGTCAGCACTTTTGCCGTGTCCCATATTGGTCGGACTGTCCGGTCGGGGGGTGCTGCGGCAGAATTGGCGGCGATGAAGAAGCGAGAGAAATATTTAGGGTTGGGGGGTTATTTGTTTGTCCCATTGGCGGTAGAGGTGATGGGGTGTTGGTGCTCGGAAGCAAAAGCGTTCTTTAAAGATGTGGGACGTCGTTTGCGGGACAGAGGTCTCGACCCTCGCTCCGGGTCGTTTCTGGTGCAAAGGTTATCCATGGCGGTTCAGCGCGGCAATGCTGCGAGTGTTATGGGTACCTTTGCGCCGGGAGTGACGCGGGGCGGGTTGTTCGATTAGTTTAGTGTTGATTTAGTATTGTTTTTGTGTAATTTTTTTTTTTTTATTATAATTATTGTTTCGATGTTTTCATTTTGATATTCAATCTTTGTCGTGGTTACACATATATTATTTAAACAGCCCCAAATTAGATAAGATTTCTTTATTTGTGTGTTTAATTCATAATTTAGAATAAGTTCGCACAATAAGGACTTAAAGTACAGCTCAAAATTACTGTATTTACTTCCTGTTTTTTCATATGTGTTTTAGTAGCGAAATTTCATCTTACTACTTTTAAATATAATGTGCAATCCACAAAGCTAGTTTTATTCGATGCTCCACTGGCGCTCATAGTAACGATATAAATAATACGAGTAAGACATAGATTACTCTCATTGCCTGCACTATGATACTTCACGCACGTGTGTACTCCGCCTTACGCCAATTACTAGCCCACAAAAACGTGACCTGTCATTTATTGAGCAAACAGTTTATTTCGAACCGGAAACTAAATGTTAAAAATATCTGTAGTTTGTGCATTTTTGTAAGTTGTTGAACAGGCTGCGATAATTGGTTGTGTGAGAGATAATTGCAATAGTTATACTCCATTTGAAATACCATGGCCCGATGCCACATAAAACTTTGCAGTGGCATTGGGCCGTGGTATATGGATACTAATAATTGAATTTAAACTATAGTGATACATAATACCACTAAAACATAAGCAAATGGTTAAACTTAGGTGTATTTTAGTTATTACTCGCGATATGTTTCGGAGGGCCTAGATCTCCCTTGCCCCTATTTGGCCATAATGGCAGATGCGACAATTGTAAAATATCAATGTTACTGACGTCACAGACCTCCACAGGCTGATTCATCGCTGATTATCGATGGTATATTTGTTTTTTGTCACTAATACAGAAAATATAACATTACAATTGTGTCATGTTATATTTGACAATTTTATAATTTTGCTACCCAATAAAGTAGTTATTTATTCGATCGTATTTTTTTATTTGACGAAGGTAGACAACTGAGCTTTCAGCCCACCTGATAGAAAGCAGGAACTGAGGCCCATGGACATAGTGATCAGAAAATCTGCTATGCGCTGACTACCCTGAGGACTTAGATGGATTGCCTCTATCTATGCCAGTAATTGCACCGGCCATCTTACCCCCAAACCACTGCTATTTAGCGGCAGATTCACGGGTAAGATGGTAGTAGCTATCCGGGCGGACCTTGCACGAGGACCTACCACCAGCAAAGTATTACATTTGTATTGGTTAAATTGAAACGACTTTCACTCATTGGTATTTTATATAGTTTTTGTAATGTTAAAGTGTGTATAGCAGCTAAATTATAGTCCTTGACCGTAGTTAGTTTCTTTCTACTGACATTTAACCATAATCATTATTAATAGCATCGTTTTTCTAGCAGTTTCCTACACATTTCGCCAATTATGTTCACGCATATCTTTGCTGCTACATGTCCTTAAACTCTTCGTCTGTGTTTGATAAGGAATTAGGTAGGTATTGAATCAGTCCATAATATGTTTTATTATTTATTAATGCACAGGCAGCTTATAGCTGATACGTGCATATCAATTGATTTTTATTTATTTCGAAAATATTTATCGAGTCTGCTTTTAAAAAAGTTCACTGATTCGGGCAAACTGTTCCATTTTCTCTTCGCAATTAGACAAGAAGTGTCGCCTGTCCTTGCTACTACTCTGTGTTTGTGTCAGTTTCAGGGAGTGACCTTACCTTCCTTAATTGTCCTGTCCATTTATGTTCCGAGGGAAAATATGGCTTAATGCGAGCACGTTATTAGTGAACAAACTGTATTCAATATGCATTGTACCATTTTGTACCCTTAACAATCAAAGACGAAGAGTTAAGTTCATGAGAAGTAGGCTCTTTCTCTAGTAAAGTTTTAGCAATACCTATTAGAGTTTGAGCGAACATTGAAGGCAGCCAGTAGGCAATATATCACTCTCATTTACTTTTATTTTCCGAATCTCTTTTACTTCGTAATTATACAATCTATATTGGTATTTGAATGCAACGAAAAGTGTACCATACATGAAGACGTGACCCTTTAAAGATTGACATATCAAACATTCCACAGAAAATGTTGCCCCAAATTATATACCTGTACGAAATCGTACACTAAGCCAACTGAAACTCTAGGCCATGTCAAACTGACAACTAGTAAGATAGTACATTTCGATACAAGTGCAAAAAAATTTTTTTTCGACGAGGGTGAAAGTTGGAGCCCGAGTGAAACGAGGGCGACAATCACCCGAGTGAAAAAGAAGTTTTTACAGGTGTATCGAACGACTTTTTACTAGTAAGAAATTTCTTACGACCTGATTTATATCGACACCTCAACATAGTCCCCGAGTCATCTAGAATTCCATTTTTCTGGCTGTAAGTATCTATATCATTTTGAAAATTAGCCTTTACAAACGTAAGTACCTACAGCGTTGTCTATTCCATATTGACACTTTCAGACAGTTTTTTCATATGATCGTAAAAATGGAAGTGTGGTATTAGTATTGTCCACCCTTTGGGCCCAGTGGTAATCCGCCATCAATCGTGCGCACAATAGCATTACCCTCTTTTGCGATACCCTACTACGCATTATTCCATGGAGTTATGAAACAAGGTGGCAAATGTGACCCAATATAACCCTCAATTTGAATCACGTCATCGTCAAAAAATTAGTCCACTGCTGGACAAAGGCCTGTCCTGTAACCTAAGTGTATGGTCGCGTAAAGGAGACAAATGCCCGATATCGCCACGCTGGGCAAGTGGGTCGGCGATCGCAGTAGTGAGTCCACTCCATTATAATGATGCTGCTGCCCATCATCTTATACTCCAACTTCCTTAGTCGATTCTAACGCTACCCTCGGAAAGAGTTGGGGTGGTGACAAATGTATTCTTACTGCAGTCACCACACAGCATACATGTATTTACAATACAATTAAAAAAGCATACTATTGTTAAGGAATTTTATAATGATTATTGCCATGGCTATATTATTATCATTGTATTTTTTATTTTATTTGATTCATTAATGTGTTTAATGTATAATTTGTGTGACATTTTTGTTTTGAGATGTGTTTTGTTCTTTTACATGTCTAGATTATGTTTTGTTCCCATTTTTTATTTAAATAATTAATATGTATTTGCTGTTGTTTCGATTTTAATATGGCTTGTTCATAATGTGTAATTTGTGTTTTTTGAAATTAATTACGGACATGTGTTTTTTGAAAGTTAAATCTTTGAATCTACAATATTGTGAACCATAAAAACTACCCTATCTACCCCTTCGTACATCCCTCGATCCCCTATAAGCCACGGACAATGCGCGTACGTCATAACAGCCATCGATCAAACCCATACAAAGCTTAACCGAAGTCTAATAAAGACGTGGATCCCTCAGGGTGTCAGTTTTGCGACTGATGATATCTTATTTAAATTTTAAAATTGGTCTCGCGAACTGAGGCTAGAATTATCTACTGAAATGCTTCATTTAGCCTTTCCTACATGTCATCACTCTTATTTTACATAGAAATAGTCTTTCGCAAAAATCAAAGCATGTGAGTGGTTATGGCTAGACTAGCATACAATAAACTATACGTTGATTTAAGCTTTCTTGATTGTCACTCATACGACAAACGAACATTCGCTATTCTAACCCCCCACTCTACGAAATTCGATCGTTACACAAAACGTGATTGGTTGATTTCGTAGAACGGGCGATAGAACAGCGACTGCTCTTTTGGTTTGAACGCTCCTTAAGATGTCCATAGATATTAGATTTATTTATTTATTGCAACTTCGCAAAAATACTGTTATGTTTATCGAGTGCATGTTGCAAGTAATTTAGTAATATTTAATTGAATCAAGTCATGACCATTCCCAAATTATTGACGAACTGCGTATAAATAGTGGAGCCATTTTCGGTTATCTTGTAGCAGACGGATGTTTGTCTGCTATTCTGGTATAATAGTCTCGTTTGCTTTTATAAAACGGAAAATAAAGTGGTGATGGTAAAGAACAATAAAAACGCGTAAATAATCGCACAGAAACACCCTTAAATAATTAAGTAATTATTTAACTAACGAATTTTTATGTGTTTGACATAAATATTTTTCATTCTATCATTCAAGTTAAAGTAGTTATTTTCTATGCAGGGGTCGGAAAAGAAAAATAAATGTAGTAATAATTACGTGTAAAATACTGTATAATTGAACTAAAGTACTAAAACCAGTACCTTACCATTTAACTTGACGTTAAATATATCTTGGCTAAGCTTGAATTAAAACTGTACTAGAACCGTTAGCGCCGAAAAAAAGATGCGTTTATATGTTAGTAATTAAAAATGCGATGGCAGTCGGCAGTTGGAATGGCACATGTTTCTTATAATAATAAGACATTACAAACAATCAAAAAAATTTGGAGTTATAATGTCGCTATATTAATGTGATAAATTAACATTATGAGCCTTATCACACTTGCGATTTTCAAGCGAGTTGAAAGAGAAGCGAGCGCTCAGCGAGACCGTTACCATAGATCAAGCAAACGTATCTACTTAGTGTGTCAAATGAACTCAGTGAAATCCACTGAGTTGTCCGTCTTTAATCACAGCTTGCAGCTTTCGGGCATCAAATTTTGTAAGTTGAAGTGAACAAAAACATTAATTTATGTTTTCGTTCACTTCAACTTACAAGGCATTATTAATACTGCCTCCTTAAGTAATATTAATTGCAACAACACAAAAAAATATGAGTACTCAAGGGCCTGAGAGATATTTAAAATCATTTTTTTTATTTTTTTTATTTTATTGGTAAATAACAACTTAAATCTATCTTTACAGGTTTCCCTAATGCGATAGATAAGCGAACCAAACAATAATACAGTTATTGTCAGACTGTCAGTATATAAAACAACACTTAAACTAAAATTAACATAGTGGCCTTTGTGAGATCATTCAGGGAGCATGTAAAAATGTCTATCTCGAGCGCAACTTTATTTATAGTGCGAATTGCCCTTGTTAACGGGGCTTCCATAAGAAGTTTTGTCCGAGCTGCGGGTACGGCCAGCAGCGGTGGACGGCGGCGGCGCCCCGCGTGCCCGTCCGGCACATACAGCGCCAGGGCGTGCAGAACCCCGGGGTTGCACAATTCACCTCGCAGTACCCTAACTACATAACAAGCGAGGGAATATTCTCGCCTCACCTCTAGTTTGTTATATCCTACCATTCCGAGGATGAAAAGTGTGGGATACAGTAAGGGATATCCAGGATATACCCCGTAAAGCTTTAAGTAAAGAAGCCTAACATATTTATTTTGAATGCGTTCCACCATGACTTTGTACTTAGCTAGGCAAGTAACAACTTCAGTACAAAATCTGACACGCTCAGCCGCATACAAATGAATGAACTTGTTTCTTCTATCCAAATCTAATTCTGTGGCCACGCAATTTTGTACACTCTCTCAGTTCTGATGAAAATATCTACATGACTATCTAAGAAACGTCGTTACGAAGCCAATATGTCGGCTTTCTCAGGGTGGTTGACTGGCTCTGGAAAGGATTTACTGTCAAGATACGAAAAAAGCATGTTTTTTATTTTTAAATCTTTAATAGGGCATTATTCACACCCACATTAGATTTCACCGTCCTGCCTCACTGCAAGTGGTACCGAGTCGATGATTCTGTGACAAAATACGTTTCAAAATGAGGTGGTAAATATATTATTACCCTTGCTCTATTAAGGGTTAAAACTATTTATAAAACTCTTAGGTAAAAACCACGGCTACTACAAAACAATCGTGGATTAAACCCCCTTCGGCTCGTACCAATGAGTTATTCAAAAAACCAATGTACGAAATATCATTTGATAATCACAGGTGCTTTACCCTCAAGGAAAACATCGTGAGGAAACCTGCATACATGTCATCTACGAAGAAATTTAAGGGTGTACGTGAAGTCCACAACAAGTACTGGGCCAGCGTTGGTACCACGCAAAATAAGCATTTATTTGATGTCGAGTTGCGGAAAACTGGCGAGAATACAATACAATACAATACATCATCATCATCATCATCAGCCAATTGACGTCCACTGCTGGACATAGGCCTCCCCCAGAGAGTTCCACAAAGATCGGTCGTGAGCGACCGCATCCATCCGCAGGAATGACGAGATCCGCAGACGAACGAAAGTGACTGACATAGCCCGAAGAATCGCCAGGTTGAAGTGGCAGTGGACTGGCCGTATTGCCCGGAGGACCGATGACCGGTGGGGTCGGCGTGTTCTCGAGTGGCGACCACGCACTGGACGGCGCAGCGTAGGAAGGCCCCCCCCAAGATGGAGCGACGACCTGCTAAATGTTGCGGGTGTCCAAAGGATGCGGACGATACAATACAATACAATACAATACAATACTGGTAGGTAGCTGGGTATCAGTTAGCCGTCACGCCGGCAAACATCGCGGTCGACGCGTAACGAGGGACCAGTCAACAGTCACTCTCAACTAGAAACAACAACTTGCTCGCTTTTTGCTTCAGCCTATTAAGTCTGGAAACGTTTTCTGAGTCCACAGATTTTACCCAAATCAGGGGGTCTATCATTATCTACTAATGAATTTCAATTTAGAACCTAATCTGAATCATAGAAAAGTTCATAGAATAACTATCAAAAGCTGACAAGCAGAACTTCAAACTGATTCACGTTAAGAGATCATGCTAGCCCCATGATTTAGATTATTTCCAGTCTCTGTAGCCTATTATTTAAGTAGTTATCTACTCTAATATGTAGATACAGATAGATACTTATCTATTATACATCACAAGATAATTGTACAATGTACATCACAAGCCTTAATTGAGCTTTCCGTGTAACTAGGCCGATTTGTGTAAGATGTCGCAAGATATTTATTTATTAATTCATTCATTATTAAACCTTATATATTTATAACAAGTCTCAAATCCATAGCACATGCTTCCTCAACGGGACAAAAATTAAGCAGCACAATATAAACATTAAAGCAATCTGCAACAGGCTTTGTCATTCCGCCAAGAAGTTCCCACAAAAATTGTGTTTATGAATACTTAGCCAAACGGGTGAGTCACATTATTTAATTTAAGTTGACGATTTCTTGATATGTTTCGACCTATTAAGAGGATCCTTATCATGAGTACCCTCAGCCAAAACCCGAGCTCACTCTCGTTAGTTATAAATCTAAACTATATTTACGAGTTACTGGCACACAATGTCACAGCCATTAGCTAAGCATACTTGTCATACCGCAGCGTTATCGATGATGGATCATATCGTGACAAAATTCGCAATGTCTTTCAAACTAGTGATCATAATTTAAAGCGATTTGATGGTCGGTGAATATGAACATTGCAAATAGATAAAATCACTATAATACAACAATTAATTTATATTTCTTAATCAATATATTTATGAAGTGTAACAACGACAATCGTAAATATACACAGTTAAATCGTACAGAGATTCTTAAAAGTTATAAAACAAACGAGTAAATAAATTATAAATATTGATGTCATAATTATACCAATTTTTTTCAATTATTTTTTTGAACAAAGACCAAAGAGCTGGCGACTTCCTCGATAACGCATCAGTATTGCGGTACAGCGAGGAAATGCCGCCAGTATCCCCGGCACAATGCCACAATGGCCAATCTAAGATATAGGTTAGGTTAAAAAATATATATTTTTCTTTGGTATTTTTTTATTCTAGTTTTTGTTTTACCACTTTGTCTGCATGGTTTATATATATACCTGTACCTAATTGCATATATCTAGTACCTACTAAAGGCCACTGAGCTATGCAGCTGCGGACAGACAGACAAACCGACATATGGCAAAACGAATGGGGCTGATTCTGTATCACCTTCGTTTTCTTACACCATTTTTATACGTACACATAGATTAACAAAGCTTGCCAATTGCCAAAGTGTTAAAACAATTACACTCATTAACACTTCAAGAGTCCACGTAACTTCCACCAGATTTTCATCAGCTGCAGCCGTACCATGACTTCGCAAGTATCGGTAACGTTAGGTTTTAATCGATACGTAAAGCATGCCATCCCGCTCGCTCCAATATGTCAGTGCGAGCGCGATAGAATGCATTACATATGTAGTGAGAAATGACTTGCCTTCGGAAACGTTCGTCAACGTCATGCTGTTTCAGTCTATCTCACTGAGACTGACAGTAATAGCTGTCATGCTACTTCAGTCAGACTCGGTGACACTGCCTGAAACAGCATGTGTTTACGAACGTTTCCGAAGGCAAGTAATTTCTCACTACACCTGTATAGGTGAAAAACTTAAGAAAGTCACCTGTTGTACGTGTGAGTGACGTATTCGAATAGAGAACACATATTTGAAATTAGTAACACAAACAAAACAAATGCCTATTCGAACACGTCACTCACACATACAACAGGTGACTTTATTAAGTTTTTCACCTATACGTATCGAGTAGCTTCAAGGTGCATTTAGACCAAACGAGCATTCGCTCATTCTATCTCCCACTCTACGAAATTCGTTCGTCACACAAAACGTTCATCATCATCATCCTATGATAGTCCGCAGCAGCGTCATCATAGTGGACACATTACTGCGATCGCCAATCCGCTTGCCCAGCGTGGTGATTGTGGGTATTTACCTCCTAATGCGTCTATACGCATAGTTAATAGGAGAGGCCTACGTTCAGCAGTGGACTATCGAAGGTTGATGATGTAGCCGTACCATGACTACTAGGGATCTAACTTCTATCCGGCTCGCTCGCATTAATACACTACTACAATTGTGATGGATAGAAAGTAAGTGCAGACCACGGCTAGGCAAACGCAGCGTAGGACATCCACCCACAAGATGGACAGAGGACCTTATGAAGGTCGCCGGGACACGCTAGATGCAGGTCGCATCTAACCGGTACATGTGGAGGCCTATGTTCAGCAGTGGACGTCTTATGGCTGAGATGATGATGATGATGAGATAGTAAGTACTCGTTAATAAAACAGCGGCAGATCATGGTACGGCTACTGTTTTCGCAATTACGTCGCAATTACGTCGTAAGTGGAGACCACGGCTAGGCAAACGCAGCGTAGGACATCCATCCACAAGATGGACAGACGACCTTATGAAGGTCGCCGGGACAAGCTAGATGCAGGTCGCATCTAACCGGTACATGTGGAGGCCTATGTTTAGCAGTGGACGTCTTATGACTGAGATGATGATGATGATGAGATAGTAAGTACTCGTTAATAAAACAGCGGCAGATCATGGTACGGCTACTGTTTTCGCAATTACGTCGTAATTGGTGCGCCGCGTGCGCACGCGCTTATTAATGCGCAATTATCATGCGGGATAATCGGATCATACTAAATGCTGGAACTATATTGGAATGTTTATTTAAAAAAGTCATTAAAAAAAATATTTACTTATTGTATTTCAATGTTATCAATAAAATTAAGGTATTCTGTACATTCTAGTCTGCTTTGTTGTTTCTGTTATTTATTTAAATATCTCTATAAAATATGATTGCCTGTTATAGATATACGTTCGTTTATTTCGTACTCACAACATAAGCTTACCGTGGTGGCACACTGTCGATTTTTGTGTATACCGAACTAAATCATAAATTCAGAACTAAATCATAGCTCTTTGACATACCAGCTATATTAGTTAGTAGTTGTTATATAAGTACATAAACAATATATCGATGGCAAAAAGCGAGAACGTAGTAACCGCCACCTGGTCGAAAAATTTTTTTTTGCATATTCGGAATCAGCGAATTTTTCTGCGTCGACTGGTCTGGGTCCCATGGCTCTACGACGCTTAGAAAAAACTGGACTACGTTGCAAAACGAATGTATTTTTTTGACGATGCCCACATCTAATTGCTGTAAACACCCAAATAGTAGCAATTTTGTAACAAGTACATTTACGCCAATTTTGTTTTTTCATAAATCAAAGCGTGTGGTGGTAACAGCGTTGCCGAAATTTTGTTCTGTGGCCGTTACAGCATGTAGTAAAAAAAAAACGAACCAAGTTTACTGCAATTATCCTAAAATAAATTGTCAATGATTGACGCTCATTCGAAAATGAATTAGCACCAAGCCACAGTAACGACATTTGAAACACAACGTGATGTGGGTACCGCTTGAAGATACAGCAATAAAAATGTGCGCTCGCGGCGATATGCCTCGTAAATACGACCTGTGATTTAGACTACTGGCGATCACCGGAGCGAGTGGGTGTACGTAGTCTGTGTACTCTGTATGTCGGCGAAGTGAAAATGAATTCCATTGGAATGCAATTTTTAGGTACCTATTTTAATTTCAAGTGATATTCTGCCTAAGAAAAATGATACCAAGTTTTTATTTAAATAAATAATAACAATTTTATTTTGTACACTGTACAGTACCATAGTAATGATAACGTTTAGTTATTTAAGTTAAATACTAATGGTTCAGTGAGATTACTTCAATTTTTTTTTTATAATTGATGTGATAGTTGTGTTCAAACAATTGTTAATTAAGAATTATGTTGAAAATTAAATAATAAGAAATACGTTCTTGCTAAGCAACAAAGAGCGTGTACTGGTTAAGATTGATATTAAAAATGCCTTCAATTCCATCGGTCGCGATGCTTTGTTAAGAGAGAAGCAAAAAAACTTACCTGGATCATATTCCTATCTCTGGCAAGGTTACAGCAGCCCTTCAGATTGAAAGTACGCGAAGCACAACATATTGTCTGCAATAGGTTGTCAACAGGGTGATCCACTCGGGTCCGCCTTTTTTAGCCTTGCAATCCACTCTATTAACTCGACACTTGGCAGTAAATTCAACATGTGGTACCTGGACGACGGTAGCCTCGGGGGCGAGGCAGAGTCTGTTCTGAGTGATTTGACCTCCTTAGCTGCTAAGTTTAGAGAAATAAGTCTTGAGCTGAATATGGGAAAATGTGAGCTGTATGTGAGCTCAGTCAATTTAAGCAGGTTCCAAATTATTAGCAATTTTGAGAATGTCTGTCCAGGTATCAAAGTGATGAACTCGGATTCTCTTCATCTACTTGGAACCCCTGTATTTAAGGAATCAATGCCTGATTTTGTTGATGCCCAAATTCAGCGTTTCTCCCAGCATTCAGACAGTCTGCTCAAGGTCTCCTCGCACATGGCTTTTTTCATTCTCTGGTTCTGTCTCCTCGTGCTAAAGTTGACGTATGCTATGCGATGCTTTTTGGAAGTTTCCGCAACTGTGTGAGAAGTTGGACAGTTTGATACACATCCACAATGCAAAACATCTTAAATATCAAACTGGATGAGAGGCAGTTAATCCAGGCAACTCTTACTCTCATGCGGTGGGTGTTGAGTATTGCTATTCCCGCTTTTTTATCGTCTGTGCACAATACGCTTACTCTCGTAGGAAGTATCCTCAATCCATCACTACTTGATTTCGAGGTAGCGTATTTAGCGGAGGCGATAGATGATTGGAGTTTGGCCTGTCCGAGCGATGAATTACCATCAGGGCGGGACGTGACGGCTTGGGATGAGGCTTGCTTGACTCCACTGCCTCCTCAGCTGAAAAAGCCCGTCTGCTTGCAGCGTCGGAAAGGCAGTCGGGATATTGGCTAAAAGCTTACCCTTCTAGGAGCTGCACCACATTGCTAGACAATAATTCCCTAGGGTTGGCTACTGGGCTTCGCTTGGGTGCGGATATAGTTGTCCCCCACCGTTGCTATTGCGGTGGTGAGGTAGACTCCCGGGGTGGCCACGGCGTCTCCTGTTGGAGGAGCGCTGGTCGTATACCCCGCCACGCCAGTCTGAATGACGTGATCCGCTTTGATTTTGCCAGCGTGGGCGTGCCTGCCGAGCCCCCTGGCCTGGTTCGTGACGATGGCAAGAGAGCAGCTGGGATGACGCTCATACCGTGGCAGTTTGGGAGGCCGCCTATTTGGGATGCGACGTGCTTGGACACCCTCGCGCCTTCACATGTATTATGGCCACCACTTCGGTCAAGCCGCCCTGGCTTTGGCTGCGGAGGTCTTACAACATCGGAAGTACACCGGCCTTTGTGGTGGCCATGACTTTGCGGCTTTTGCGGTGGAGACTCTGGGATCGTGGGGTCCTGGCGCCCACATACTTTTTAAGGAATTGGGAAAAAGGCTGTCTGAGGCAACGGGTGACCATAGGGCTGGCTCATTTCTTGGCCAGAGGTTAGGCATTTCCATCCAGCGAGGAAATGTAGCCAGTGTTATGGGCACTCTCCCACAGGGAAGTGACTTGGGGCATGTGGGAGCTTAAGTTAGCTATTATAATTTTAGGTTTACGAATGATTTGTGTTTTTTTTCCAATACCTGTAAATAGTATTGTTTGTAAATATATTAAAAGTAATACTTACATTCAAAACATATTTTATAGTTAGTGGGTTTAATAGGTAGTGAGTTTTATATCGATAAAAGTTATTTAAGAGACAATTTAATGCCAAAACTGAGGATAAAATCTAAAGAGATCTAAAGTTTTCACGGGAATATTGAACCTCATTACCTATTATAATAATATTATTTAGTTTTAGCAGATAATAATATTATAGTCTGATTAACCCTAAGAGTATTTATGTTTGTTTTAGCATGATACAAGGTTGTGATTTTATATAAGAGGTTTTATTAGCCATTTGAAATGTTATAAGCAACACTGGTTTTAAGTTACTTTCATAATGTTTTTATACAGAGTAATTGAGACTAGGTAGTGTTTGATATATTAAGACTGTAATTGTTGCATCTGAGCTTTTAATTTGTAAGAAACCAGCATTTAAAATTTGTTAACATTTTGAAAATGTATGTTAACAAAAGTTGGTTGATACTTAAGTCGTTTTGTTTTCACAGTTTATTTTTGGCGGTGGACACTTACCACATTTGAGTTAGTCTTATAAAGAACGTTATGACATTTACGTCAAAATTATTGCATCTTCAGAATTAATATGCATCATTACAGCGTTTCTGTTTTATGGACATTTTACTCGTTTCACTATTTTAGTACATTTACTTCTGGCGTTTACAGCGTTTTCGCGTAACGAAAAAAAGTGATCAATTGTCGTAACCACCACTAAGTCGTAAACCAGTCTTTTTTGTTAAATATTAAATACGACAGTTGAAAGAAAACCATAAGTAATGAATTAGATCCAAACATCAAGTATTTTTGTTCATAAATGAAAGAATTATGAATTTTTTACTCGAAATCGAAAAGTTTTTTGGCTCTGGTGAAAAGTTTGCATTTTGGCGGTTACTACGTTCTCGCTTTTTGCCATCGATATATTGTATTAAAATATATATTATAAGGTGTTTTAGTAAAACGAATTGTGTCGACGACGAAATTTGTCTACCAGTTTGACAAAGCTACGTATAAGATTCCTTTCAATAGACATCAACGCAACCCCTTGTTTTGAACTTTGTTAAAGACTGAATGAAAATTATACAAATGAGCCGTTTTCAATCAAAGAGTCCCCTGTTGCTACCACCTAGATGAGATTTTCTTGGTACTTCATACAAATTATAAAGTTTAACATCGTCCAAATGAAGTTATCGAATGTCGATTTTTAAGACATTTTCAGTATTTTTTTTTAGAAGTACCTATCAATAATTAATAAGTAGACCCAACATCGGCATCGGCAAAGATTTTACATTTCATTGAAATATCCGAACATCGTGGCAGAATCACATACCCACAAATTTTATTTATTTATTCAGAAAAAAACATAAACTTAGTCTCACCTGGTTACATTCGAAACAATACGAGTTCAAGCTATTGATATTCTAAGTTTACAGTCAGTAAAGGAAACCTACTCGTAAAGCTTACAACTAAATAATATAAGTATGTAACTATTTTTTAAAACGTAATAAATATAAGGGCAAACAATTTCCGCAGATAATTGTTTGCTAAAATCGGCATGTCGCAGCAACAGATGATGAGAAATGGTGTATCTAGATGACCTGATATTGTAATTTTGTTTGTGGGTATTGTAGTTTTATTTTATTTTAAAAAATGGCACTAATCTTAATTTATTCTTAGTATAAGTATTTATTAATCTTTTAACAATGTATGAATCTTTATGAGATTTTAAATAAATAATTTTGAATTTTAATTTGAATTAAAATCGTGAAACATCTAGTTGACGTAACTACTCGTAAAGACAGAAGATCTGATGACTTCCTCGCACAACGTAGATGAACTAGGTCTCTTCTTTGGTGAAGAGGCCTACCAGCAGTTTATTGTAGATAAGGGCTAGAAAATTTGCCGCATCGACCGGTTGCGATCTATTGTGGCAGCCCTGGTTTATAGTTCATTACTAATACCCGCTGAGTCTAGGAAGTTTCAGATTCTTTGGGCTGTAATATTCTGTACCTCGTGAGGTTGAATACTTCTTTTGTACATTAGTGGTTTATTGTAATGGGCTGATGTTGTGATGTGAGATAGGTATCGTAGAGATTTTTCCTAATATCTTCTAATTCCGAGGTGAGCGGGCGCATTCCTCGAGCGGCGCCCGCGCAGTCGCGCAGCCAAGGCGACCCACTCGCGCACATTACACGGCTAGAGGCTACGGCACACTGCACTGTGATTTCTATACGACTAACGTTATCTACGGTAACCTCATTATATAAAACTATCTAAATATTATATGTCATATACCAAAGAAAAATACCGAAGTTTTCCAACGCCGAAGGTCGGATTTGAACGTACTCAGTTTTTGCGGCTGTTGGTCTCCTGTTTGTAGCCGCCGCGATTTGGGCTCCACTTTTCACTCACAAGTAGAGTGGAGCCACTTTGTTGTGCCCATATAAAAAAAAATAATTGCATAAAAAATACAAGAGCTACAAAAGTACAGTATCATCAGCCTATCTCAGTCCACTGCTAGCAGTAGGCCGTAGGCCTCTCCTATTAACTATACGTATAAACGCATTAGGAGGCGCATAACTGCCACGCTGGGCAAGCGGATTGGCGATCGTAGTAATGTGTCTACAATGATGACGCTGCTGCTCATCAATCTACTATCAAGAACGGTCAGTGACACTTCAATCCCCTAGTCGACTCTTACGACACCCGCAGAAAGAGACATGTATTCTTACTGCCGTCACCACAAATGCCGCTGCTTCTTATCATCATTAAACTAATGGTGGGTGGCACTGCAATTTCTTAAGGTGCATGCAGACCAAAAGAGCATTCGCTGTTCTAACCCCCTACTCTACGAAATTCGATCGTTTCACGAAACGTGATTCGTTGATTTCGTAGAGTGAGGGATAGAACAGTGAATGCTCTTTTGGTCTGCATGCACCTTTAGCAGACTATTACGATACCCACAGGAAGAGTTAGGGTGGTGACAAATGTATTCTTACTGTCTTCCTTACACGTGAATAATATATCACTTCCAATGATATTGATTCTAAGCCACAATATCAAGCAATATAATTGGCATATGTGCCCGTCGCTTAATGATAATTTATGGGATTGTCTGCAGAAGTCGCAGGAAATCTTTGCGATATCGCAATGATATAACTTATAACCCACTTGCAAGTAAACACAGTTAATAGATATCAATGTCAAGATTGTAAGAACAGTAGGTAATTGTATAAGTAATTTAAGTCACACTACTTAGTTGCAACAACTACGTCATTATAATAATATGTTGATATACTTTTGTTTTGCTAAGGAAGACTGCGTCATACTTACTTCGAAAACCAATTTTTTTAAGAAAATATTTTTTTGTGTGAATAACCAATATATCATTTCTACGACCAAGTAGGAACCAAATAATCATCATCATCATCATCAGCCTATGATAGTCCACTGCTGGACGTAGGCCTCTCCTATTAACTATGCGTATAAACGCATTAGGAGGTAAATGCCCATAATCGCCACGCTGGGCAAGCGGATTGGCGATCGCAGTAATGTGTCCACTATGATGACGCTGCTGCCCATCATCAATATTTATCAAATAGTGGTCAGTGACACTTCAATCCCTTAGTCGACTCTTACGACACCCGCAGGAGGACTTGGGGTGGTGACAAATGTATTCTTACTGCCGTCACCACACGGCATAACCAAATAATACCGTCGCCAGAATTCGAACCTGGAACATCCTGCTTTGTAGGCAGGATCACTAGCAACTAGGCTACGGAGGATGTACCTATATTACAAGTATGTGTGTCCCTGTCCTTAATGTATTTATCTATACATACATTGGTCGGTGTAAGCTTGTTTGATACGCAGCCATATGCAGCAAAACTTTACGCATAGTTCGTCCGCGTATATGCAATAAAAAAAAGATAGGTTATACCCATATGTCGCCTTTGAGGCCTTTGGCAGGAAGAATTAACCAAAACTATGGTAGCTTCTGACACTCAAAATGTATCCTGCGTGACTAATGTAGGTACATCGCGAGTAAGAATAACAAAATACGAATATTTGTAATGATTTTTTAATATGTAGTTTATAAAACAGTTTATATTGTTTGTATTCAACATTTATATTTTATTATATTTACCTTAGGTACCACTCGTCAGTAGGATCAAAAAAAATTTAAACAAACATTGCTGACTTTCTATAGCATTTGACGTCTTTGACACTATCGTGAAACATGTTCACAAAATGTATTTTTAGATTAATACTAATAAATGTCATTAATTTTAGTTAAAATGTGTGTGAAGTCAAGGTTTAAGGTTTGAAGGTGGTAATAAAACCAAGATCGTGTTCTAAAAGTTCGTGATTATGGAATAATGCAAGTTTTTAGGTTTGTTTCCATTTTTGTTGGATTACTTTGCCGAATGGTTTAATGTAGTCCTGGTTTGTCATTCTTAATTTATTATTCTTCTTAATTGAAATATGAATTGGATACAATATAGTGTTTACTTATTATTAAATAAAACCATGACGTAAAAAGTATTGTCAGCATCTTGTCAAAAGGATGCTTAGACATCAAACAAGTGACGACACAATTTCAGGTCACCGCGTCAATTGCGGACCTGTCCTGAGATTAGATCGCTGATTTCAAAACGAGATCAAATCAATTAAAGCTAACGTTTCTAAGCACACGTACTGGTAGGACAGTCTCCGACCTTGCGACTGATCGCGAGATAGCGACCTGACTTATTGTCAACACAGACAGTGGACAGATTTAGAACAGTAGCCGTACCATGACTTTGCAAGTATCGGTAACGTTAGGTTTTTCTCGACACGTAAAGCAGGCCATCGCGCTCACTCCATTATATCAGTGCGAGCGCGATAGAAAGCATTAAGGTCAATGTGGGTAAGACCGTCTATTAGGAAAGTCCCTCTACCAATTGATTTCCACCCTTAACTCAACAATATCAGATGCATATGATGGACTTTTCTTACAATAAAATATGCCGGACTTACCCACACTGACCTTCATCATCATCATAGGCCTTTGACATCTTTATCAGATGATTTTATGCAGCGTTTTTGCGGCAGTGTTTAGAATGACTATAAAGCCCGATGCGGGAGCGACAGTGACGTCCGCAAGATTGGCATGTCAGTGACGGGTCGTCAGATAAATGGGTTGATGATGTGTCCCCTCTCTCATTGTTGTGTCTCCTATTGCGTTTCGCATCTAGAGCCTGAAACCAACTTTCGTCGTGAACCTAGCATCCTTCCACTAGAGCCGCCCTCCACTTATTTCGATCGTTTGCCATCGGTTCCCAGTTAGCAGGGCTGATACCGAACGCAAGCGTGTCTCGCTTAGTACAGTACAGTCCTTAAAACGTAACAAGGGTCTGCCAACTCTTCTTTTGGCAAAAGCAACTTCGCCTAACAGGGTGCGCCTTGGTAAGCGAGTGGCATCCATACGGTGCACATGCCCCAGCCACCGCAGTCTACGCTGTTTAAGCATCGCGGTAATGCTGGGAAGCTGTGCAACCTGCAACACTCTCTCATTTGTGACCCTGTCTTGCCAGGTGATGTTTAAGATATTTCGAAGGCATCGCATGTGGAAATTATTGAGTCTTCTTTCTTGCTTAGCATACGACGTCCAGGCTTCGGCGCCGTACAAGAGTGTACTTAGAACACAAGTTTGATATACTATCATCTTGGTTCTTGTTGTCAGATGGTCGTTGGTCCATACTCTTGCACTTAGCCTCCTAAACGTCGTAGCCGCTTTCCCAAGCCGACTCCCAATCTCCACGTCTAGTGACATATTTCTTGACACAATGGATCCCAAGTAACAAAAACGATCAACAACATCAAGGGCCGCACCATCCAACAAAATTGTTGGTCTCTGGTTGTATCCCTGCGCCAATACAACTGTCTTCTTTGCATTTATTGTCATTGAAAAGAGGGTGCAAAGGTGCAGGCATGTGCAAATTTGTCTAGAAGAGCCTGTAATTCTTGAGGGGTATTGGCTACGAATGCGGCGTCGTCGGCAAAGAGCAGCGAGTCGACATACAGGTCTTCGCGTTTGCGGCGAGATTTCAAAAGGGCAGGATTAAATAGTTTCCCGTCCGCTCTGGTGTGCAAATGAACACCCTGTACAAAGTTCCTAAATGCAACCTTCAGAAGTAAGGAGAAAAAGATGCCAAAAAGTGTAGGAGCTAAGACGCATCCCTGCCGCACTCCTCTTCGCATGTCAAACAGAGCAGAAGTATTTCCGCCGTGGACAACAGCGCCCTGCATACTCTCATGGAAAGATTTTATTAGATTTAACAGTTTTCGGGGACACCCTTTCCGTTCGAGGGCAATGTAAAGGCCCTCCCGACTCACCGTGTCAAATGCTTTATTAAGGTCCACAAAAGCCACTAACAAGGGACTATTCTGCTCACGTGACTTTTCTTGCAGCTGGCGCAAAGTAAAAATCATGTCAGTAGTAGAGCGTCCCGATCGAAAACCACACTGTGCCTCAGGATACACGCGGTCGGCAAGCCGCTGGAGTCTAGTCAGAATAACCCTCGCAAACAGCTTTCCGACGATGCTCAGAAGGGAAATGCCGCGGTAATTGTTGCAATCGCCGCGATCCCCTTTTCCCTTGTATAAGGTGATAATGTTAGCATTTCGCATATCCTGAGGAAAGCGCTCCTGCTCCCAACATTTGCTCAGGAAGTTGTGCAAAATCGGATGCAGTGACTTGACCTTGAGAAGCTCTGCGGGGATGCCGTCATCGCCGGGACTTTTGCCATTTTTTAGTTGAGTGACAGCTTTGTGCAGCTCCCTTGGGGTGGGTAGGTTATCTAGCTCATCCCAAGTTTCCAGATCATTGATAGCTTCCATAGCTGCTGGATCAGTAGCGACCGGATGAGCATAGAGTCCTTCATAATGTTCCACCCAACGGTCCAATTGGCGATTGCTGTCATTTATTACTGTACCGTCAATTTCCTTTAAGGGTGCTAGTTTTTTTGGCAAAGGTCCAATCGCTTTTTTAATCCCTGCGTAAACACCGGAAAGATTACCGACAGCTGCGCAGCTCTGTATATTTTCGCACAGTTTCAGCCAATAATCATTGGCTAACTGGCGACTTACCCGCTGAAGTTCTGACTTGGCAGCACAGAGCTCACTCTTAGATGTAGTGCAGGGATTAAACCGGTGACGTAAGGCAGCTTGACGTTTGACATTTAGTAAGGGTGTAACGAGATTTGCGTTCTCAGAGAACCAGTCAGTAGACTTTGGCGAGTCGTAGCCAAAAACTTCACTGGCAGTCTTTGTGAGCATTGACCTAATCCTTTGCCATTCGGTCTCCACTGAAGCATCAACGTCCCAACCATCCGTTTCAAGTTACCACAACCAAGGGTGTACCAAGTCACCAAATTTAGATAGTAGCTCCGAGTCCTTGACATTGGGAAGGTTCAATTTTTTCCTTCTTGGAGTTTGGGTATAATGGATTTTTTTACGGTCCCAAGTTGATCGTAAAACTTATCTTTTGACACTGACCTTACGTATCGAGTAAAACCTAATGTATACTTTACTCATGATATGGCTACAGTAGCCGTAACATGACTTTGTAATTGTCGATAACGTTAAGTTTTTCTCGATACGGAAAGCATCGCGTTCGCGCCAATATGACAGTGCGATCGTAATAGGCAATATAGCTGGGCAAGCGGGTTGGCGACCGCAGTAAGTAAGTAAGTAAGTAAGTAAATATTCTTTATTGTGCACCACATACTTCATGAAAATACAAATACAGAAAAACATGTATCGATAGGCAACAACAGGCGGTCTTATCGCTTACAAGCAATCTCTTCCAGACAACCTTAGGGTAGCAGGAAATGAAAACGTTAGCAAATAATTATAATCGGGTAGTGCCGATATGAGAACAAATTAAGAATTATGATCAATTAGATCGAATTAAAACATAATATAATAAATATATACATATATACATACATACAAATAAGTGTTTATATTAAAGATAATAAACATAAATACATATAAAAAAAACTAATGATAATAGTTCAAGTTAAGGCAGCGAAAGGTAATGTGATTTCAAAAGGTTTTTAAAAATAGGAAGAGATTTTGCTAATCGTAGATCCAGCGGCAAAGCATTCCACAACCGAACAGCCCGAAACGTAAAGGAGCTGTTATAAAATTTCGATGAAGAAGAAGGAGGCGCAAGAAGATGCTTCCCCGCACACCGAACAGAAGAAAGGAAGTTAAACCGCTCCTTAAGATAAAAAGGAGTAGTGGGGTTAAAAAGAGTATTATAAAGAAGAGCAAGAATATGCGAGTTGCGACGATAACGTATACGGAGCCACTTTAGTTGAGAACGAAACTCCGAGACATGATCAAATTTTCGTAGGCCGAATATAAATCTTATACAGGCATTCTGGAGACGCTCAAGTTTGTTAAGCTGGTCTTCCGTTAAGTCAAGATAGCAAACATCAGCATAATCTAATATAGGAAGAAGAAGAGACTGGGCAAGCGCAATTTTGGTGGCAAGGGGCAAAAAGTTACGAATCCTACGAAGCGACCCTAGCGAAGCAAACAACTTCCTACTGATCTCACCAACCTGGGGTACCCAAGAAAGTGTGCGATCAATTAGGACACCCAAATTTTTTACTTGGCTCGAATAAGGGACCAGAACTCCATCAAACACTATGGCCGGCAGATTATGAAAGTCAATCCGAGATAAAAGCATAGGACTGTCTAGGATTATAACTTTAGTTTTCGACGGATTAACTTTTAAACCATAGCGTTTACTCCAACTGGAAATGCGATCTAAGTCCCGATTAGTAAAGTCAATGGCTTGAGGCAGATCATTAATACCGCATTGGGAGTAAATTTGCAGGTCGTCAGCGTACAGATGATACGAAGAAAGGATGACGTTAGTAATAGCATTGATAAAAATTGAAAATAGAAGGGGTGATAGCACACCGCCCTGTGGAACACCGGCAAGTGTGTCACACCACGGAGAAAATGAAGAATCCAGCTTTACACGCTGCCGACGACACTGAAGATAACTACGGAACCAGTCAATGACTGCAGGAGAAATGTTAAGGGAACGCATTATGCCGAGCAGGATATCGAAATCGACAGTGTTGAAAGCATTGCTGAAGTCCAACAGCGACAGTACAGTGAGCATTCGATTGTCCATCCCGGCCCGGATATCATCAGTAATTTTAACCAGAGCGGTAACTGTACTGTGACCGGAACGGAAACCAGATTGATAGGGATTCATGAGCTCATGTCTGTTCATGTATGATGTAAGTTGCTGATGAACAAGGCGCTCAAAAACTTTGGAGAGAAAAGGAAGGATAGAAATGGGTCTAAAGTCGGAGAAAGATGATGGATTGGATTTTTTAGGTAAGGGAATAACATCGGCGTCTTTCCAGACAGAAGGGAAAATACCAGAGGAAATAGAGGAATTATAAATGTGAGTAATGATGGGAACTAAGACATCAACAAGAGGAAGAATCATTTTGCGGCTAACACTGTCGACACCAACGGCATTGGAAGAGATGGCTAATACGTTCTTCTTAACATCGCTGTCAGTCAATTGGGTAAAAGAAAAAGAGGGAAAGTCAGGAGTTGAGAAACCTGAGAGAAGATTAAGAGTTTGCAACTTAGCTGGACCAGAAAAGGTAGAGGAAGCAGATAAGTGTTCATTAAGTTGCCTCAAGTCAATATCCTTACCAACAGGAACCTGTGAAGACTTCCCAACTCCCAATGACTTCAGGAATTTCCAAATTTTGGCTGGCTCACCATTCTCCACCGCGCCATGTATATGGCGCCGTTGAGCATCACGACATAACGTACTACAACGGTTGCGAAGGACATGGTATCTATTTTTGTTTTTTTCAGTCGGGTCACCCTTATATCTAGACCTCGCCAAATTTTTCTTAGCTATAAGACACCTGATGTTATCGGTGAGCCAAGGGGCAGGCACATGCTTCATCTTGACAGGACGTATCGGAGCGTGAACATCATACAGATTAATCAAGGCGGAGTTAAAGAGAGATACTTTATTGTTTACATCGTCTGCATGAAAAATCGGGCTCCAGTCAATCAGCAGTGCATCCTCACGGAGTGTTTCTACATTCATCCTACCAAAATTGCGTTGCAATAGAACTGTAGGCTTCTGTTTAGGAGGTCGAATTTTATATGAAAGATAAAGAAGATTGTGATATGAGAAAGCATCAGCAGAGAATTGAGAGAATCTATAAACATGATTCGGAGAAGAAACTAGAGAGAGATCAAGTAGGGAAGGAGTACAATTTGGAAAAAAATGCGTTGGACCTGATGGCAGGATCACCATATTGCAGGCCTCAACAAGTGCTTTCAGAGAATTTGAGCGGGAATCATTTTTGAGCAAACACGTGTTGAAATCACCCATAATAATATGGTGATCATAGGATGGCATCAGGTCCTCCAGAAGCTTTTCAAAAGAAGCAAAATAGTTAACATGGAGAGAAGGCGAGTAAAAAACACCAAGAAGAATTTTGGAGTGAGATAAACGTAGCTCTAGAAATAAATATTCCGCGGTATCAGAAGATGATTGAGACAAGTTAACGACGGAATACATAAAATTAGAACGTAGGTAGATGGCAACCCCACCACCAGTTCTACCAGAACGGTCATTACGGACAAGATGGAAACCTGGCAAGGAATAGCTAGTGGAGGATAAGCAAGGCTTGAACCAAGTCTCTGACACTAGAATGGCATCAATCTTGCTCTGCTCGAATGTAAGCAAAAAGTCATTATAATGAGCTGGAATACTTTGCGCGTTAAAGTGGACAATATTAAGGTTATTTGAACAGTCATTAAGTTGTACGTCTAGTTGGTCATGAAGAGAGGGAGGAAAACTATGAAAGCTGTCATTAGACGATACAGACATGAAATCACTGACATCGCTTTGATCACTGTTAGCAACATTGGACATAGGCCTCTAATTATTAATAATAAAATATATAAATATATGTGTATAAAATAAATATAAACAGGTATATAGTAATATTCTTAGCTTAATATACTACTACGGAATATTCAGGCTACAGTGCCTACCCGCCAGCAGTATGTTTACAAAAAGTTATAACACAATTTCCAAAAGTAAAAAAAAAAAGTACAGAAACAAAACGCAATAATGATACTGGCAACTTTAAATGCTCAAGTGTCAGTTTTTAGTCTATGCCGGGATGACAACTGTGATTAGTGTGACAAGTGACAGTGACAATGACAAGATCTTAAAATAACACACTACAGTAATGTCTGGAAAAAAAAAAACTAAAATTACTACAATAAAAGAGGGTATCAGTACGTTTAAAGAGATAACCCGGATAAAAACAGAAGTCCCGGCAGACAGCAAGCAAAAGTAATAACAAAATTAACTAAATAATTAAAAACGATTAGCCGGCTTCCTTGCTCTTTTGCCCGGCTCACCGGACCGCTGATCAACCGCACGCTCGACTACATTACCAGCCGCTGACGCAGATGTAGGCGGTGACGCCACCCGTTCAGGGTTGATCATATCCAGATCGGCCCGAGATGTTACGCAGCGACGGTCGCCATCCCCGATCAAAACATATACGCTGCCTTCACGGGTGTAACAGCTTCGGACCCCAAATCGTTCCCTGGCCGCCATGAAGACTTCGTGCCGTGGTTTTGTCAGGAACTCGGAGATGATAACACCAGTCCCTTTGAGCGAAGTTTTAGCAGTCCAGGTGGCATTACGGTCAGAAATATCTCTAAACTCAATAAGAATGCACCTGGTCTTATTGCTGCGAGGACGGCCCATTCGATGACTGCGAGCGATCCTATCAGAGGGCAAGTCCAACTTTAGATGCTTGCTAAGCAAATCAGCAACCTGCTTCGGTGTGTCTTCATTAGCGGCTTCAGCTACACCATGAAGAAGGAGAATCTTCCGCCTAGACCGCATTTCCATAGTATCCACTTGCCTGCCCAGTAACACAACCTGTTGCTGTAACGACTCTATAGCCTTCAATATAAAAACTCGGAAAGCACTGAACTGTGCGGCAACAGAAGACACTGAGGGGCTCTCTGGAGAAGCATTATCGATCTGGCCCTGGAACTCTGCCATCGTAGCGTTGAAGGTCTTGCTTAACTCCGCTATAGACTTCTGGATGGCCTCCATTGTGGTTGTGTAGTGAGTGAACACAGCAAAAACAGGAGATAGTGTTAAATAGTGAAATAATTATAGAGAACTGCTGGTAGGTAGGAGGTATCAAGCTAACATTAATTAATTATGTGATTTAGGTATTAAATATATTTTAATTAATTTAATTAAAATATGGACACGACAGTGTGTGTTTATTATTTTCGGCCTACCCTCCGAATCGCAGTAGTAGTGTGTACAGTCGAAGACAAAATAAGGGGTATACAAAAACGTTCAAAAATATGTCCCAGTGCACTCTAATTCTGTGTAATAAGAACGTCGTAGCATATTTATGAACGGATTCTTTCGATACTTATTTTTGCACTTGACACACTATGATTCATGATGCTGCTGCCCATCATCAATCTTCGATAGATAAATGGTCAGTGAATTTTCAATCCCTTAGCCGATTCTTACGCCACACACGGTTTGAGTAGGGGTGGTGACAAATGTATTCTTACGGCCGTCACCACACGGCAATCATAAATACATAAAATTGTTTGCCTAGTAGTTGTGGTAGTAGTAGTAGTAAACCACTTTATTGTACAAAAATTATAGAAAAATTTGTGTTGTGTATTTTTTTGCAACAATTTTGTACGTCTTTTTCTTACAAGTGTTTTGTGTATTTTTCTTACAACAAACTGTCGACAATCGAAAAAAGGCCTCGTACTTATCCCTGTATTCTAGCTAACTTATTCACTACTTTTATAACCTTAGCAGCCTGAAGTAACTTAGTCAACAACAACGCCAGTCAACTACCGTACTGCATTTCCTCTGTGCGCTGTGTATGGGCATAATCCGGCCAGTTTTGATGACCCATATCTTGGACACTTGTTTGACGGTGACGCAACTAAGTACTCCACTTATACCAAACATCGTCCATGTTAACTGATTAGGTATAACTTTTATTACAACAACATAAGGTGTACATTAAGTCAGTGGTTTTAGTGGTCAACTTGTCCGTGAATTGTCATAATAACAATTACATTGCGATACTGCTGGTTCCATTTTAATTGTCATAAAGGTTAAATGTAGCTTTTGTTCAGTGAATTAGTCTGACCATAATGTACATAAATATTAGAGAACAATGGTACTTATGTTACGAATTAATTTGATGTAAATATGTTATTAAATTGTACGACAGTTGCTACAGTTGTCGAAGAAATGACTTTTGACGGTTTAGAAATGATCTTTATATATATGAGGTTAAGACTCGGAAAAATGGTGAGTCTTACAGTCTTACTCTCATATCAATATGGAATAATCTACGAGCAGATGCAGTGGAGTTCGTCTAGTTCGAAACAATTTTTACAAATTTTTTAATTTTAAAAATGATCACATTATGCTAATGATAAATTGTATGAACGTTAGTCATGGTTAATGTACTACATTTCAAGAGACACAACAATCTGAAGTACGCTTTTCGTTGTTTAATAAATCGATTTTAACAAACCAGTGTCTAAATTATATTTTCGGTCACCACCGTAATTCCGCGCTTATAAGCTAGACGCAAAATTCGCAGTGCATCAGGTGTACCATGTCGTCTTTAATATTAATGGCGTTCTTTACATTCATTGATTATTTACAAAATTAAAAATTGTGTAAAATAGTTTTTTTTTTATTCTGATTTATTAAGTCCAAATATTTTATACTCAAAGAAACTACTTTAGTACTACTATTGAATAGTGAAGGTTTTGTCTCTAAACCTTTTCCCCCGGATGAACGGGATAATCTCGAAAAACTGTCTAACTGGACGAGAATGCATCGGGGCTAGTATAACTGTCAAAAGTTAATTCTTAGAAATCGGCAACTATACCTGAAGGGTCCACGGAAAAAAACATGTCCAGTGCTTAAAACAATCATGGCAAATTCACACCTTCTGTTAAAAGTAAGGTAGTTTTTCCTTCTGTAATTGGAATTGACTAGACATGTTTTTTCCGTGGACTCTTCGCCTACAGTTTGATTTATAAGATTAAGTTGACATACTGATGGTTCTACGATGGGTCAGGCCTGCTACCGCGAACAATTATTTCACTCAATTAGCTATATAAAATATATAAATATGTAATATTTTTCTTCTTGGACAAGTATGCGAACTCACTTATTATTCGGCAATACATATTCATAACCACTTATCAACATACCGCTGCATTAACTTGAATTAAATTATTTTATAACCATTTGATACATTTCGATCAACAAGTGCGATCGTGGACTCCAAAACATGTCGACAATTTTGAACCTTACGACCTGGGAATACGTTCACAAATGTATACATGTTATTAGATGTGCATGTTGACACGTGTGTATGAGTTTTTGCATTTGAATGGAATGTTTGCATAACATTGATTAACATGTCTGGAGATGTATGAGTTGTATGAGCTTCTAGTTTTGCATGTTTTGTGACTAAGATTAATATTGATACCTACTCGTTATTGTTTCATTGATGTAGGTAAAAAAAATGCTATTATCTTATTTCCAGTTTCAACTACTAACTGATTCTCCTCATGAGTCATAAGACAGATATGCTATAGCATATACAAATTTTCCACACAATTTTTTGTGTCATTTTTTGTTGATAGTCAACCACCTTACTGTTCAGTGTCCGTGAGTGCATTAAATAAATTAAAATATTTATTTAATTGATGGCAGAAAGGGGTGAAAACATTTTTCAAATAAACCGATATATACTCGTGGATGAAAAAACGACGCCATAGATTTTATACCTTCCTGAATCAGACGCTGACGATAAGGACGCCACAATATGTAAGATACATATTACGGAGATATTTCTAATCATTTCTGACATATTCTGACGTCCCTGTCAGTAACTGATTTTGAATTTTTGACCCTTTAGGTATGTAATAATTTTCCGTGTGGTGACGGTTGTAAGAAGACAGTTCACAACTCTTGATTTCCCGTGGGTGTCTCTCAGGGATAGAAGTGTCGCTGGCCATTCTTTGAAAGAAGATTGATAGCATTGACAGTAGCATCATCATAGTGGACACATTACATTATAAATTACTGCAATCGCCAATCCGCTTGCTCAGCATGGCGAGCCACTTACCTCCTAATGCGTCTACACGCATAGTTAATAGGAGAGATCTACGTCCAGCAGTGGACTGAGAAAGGCTGATGATGTGATATCACAGATGTCATAATATACCATAGATCAAGCAAACGTATCTACTTAGCGTGTCAAATGAACTCAGTAAAATCTACTGAGTTGTCCGTCTTTAATCGTAGCTTGCAGCTTTCGGGCGTCAAATTTTGTAAGTTGAAGTGAACAAAAACATTAATAATGCCTCCTTAAGTAATATTAATTGCAACAACACAAAAAAAATATGAATACTCAAGGGCCTGAGACATATTTAAAATCATAGGCAAGTAACAACTTCAGAACAAAATCTGACACGCTCGGCCGCCATACAAATGAATGAACTTGTTTCTTTTCTATCCAAATCTAATTCTGTGTGTGATATGATGTAAGGAGTGTGATAAGGAGATATCTAATCGTGTTTTACATATTCTGGCATCCTTATCAACGATTAATTTTGGCCCTTTAGGTATGGAATATTGATTCACGTCTATAAACAGCTGACTCAACTCAATGTCATCCACATTAGGCACCTCCAAGTTTGACAGTCCTTTGTGCTATGACGTCACACCATTGTGGTCCCATACTCGGCGGGTCGTTCACCGTGATGATTGATTACTTCTACGTGACTATAGGTGTTGATACATTATATCTATCATGAGGTATATCTACAGAACTGTATAATATCTGTATAAAGTCTATTCATCCTTAGCTGTATTATATAGTAAACAACTTTCTAACCTAAAAGTACACGCTTTCTGTTGTAAACTGCCATATTTGCCTATACCAAAATACCTGAGTCCGTATTTGTGCAGTCCGTCCGTAGTGATTAGAAAATTGCTTAATTTTTAATCAAGGAAACAGCAGTTTACAACAGAAAACGTGCTCTTTTAGGTTATAAAGTTGTGGAATGGACGTCCTACACTGCGTTTGCCAAACTGTGTCCCCACTCGAGCGCTTTTTAACCCCATCCGCCATCTGCTCACCGTACAATATCGTTTGCCCATTGCCACCTTAGCTTGCTGATCCGGATGGCTAATGTTGATATTTCATGAATAAAGTACGGTAAGTAAGTCTATCTCAGTCCATTGTTGAACATAGGCCTTTCCCATTGGGTACATAGACGCATTACGAGTTCGTGAAATAAAAATATTTAAAAAATAAAAATAAAACCGCCTTCAAAAATTCGCCCGAACTAAAAAGTTAAAAATAATTTTGGTTCCTACTTCTTAGGATTTCCTACCCAAACCTTAAACCTTTTACCCTATTCATTGAAATAAAACATTATGGCTAGGTACCCTACAGATTTCTTAGAAGTCGGTGCCAAGCCGAATACGTTCATAGGTATTATATTAGATAGAGCTTTGTAACTTACTGTCACTCCGATTACGCTTTTATCAACAGAATGGTCTGCCTCAGTCATTTTCATGAAAGCATAACCGGAGTGACAGTATATTACAAAGCTCTATCAAATACACATAAGTACTCGCAAAGTGAACATATTTGGCTTGGCACCGACTTCTAAGAAATCTGTAGGGTACCTAGTCATAATGTTTTATTTCAATGAATAGGGTAAAAGGTTTAAGGTTTGGGTAGGAAATCCTAAGAAGTAGGAACCAAAATTATTTTTAACTTTTTAGTTCGGGCGAATTTTTGAAGGCGGTTTTATTTTTATTTTTAAAATATTATTTTTTGCTTTTTAGTAGTGTAAATATAAAATCGTTATTCAGTATGCTCTAAATACTAATAATTAGAATGTACTGCACTGTAGTAGGCCATAAAACCTGAACTGGCGAACTTATATGAATACAAAAACAATTTCAAAGGTAACAGACTTAGCATGCCAATATTATTTAAAGAATCACTAACCGCTAACCGACATGTCATAACTACTAAGCAAACACTTGAATAGATCTCGAAAATGTATGACATTTGTTATATATACAAAGAATGATCCTCCAACCCCTAATCGTTAAGGAGTTATTCCTTTCCTCATCAGCTCACCAACATGAGACTATGACCACCTAAAGGCAAATACTCGAATAGCCTCCAAAATATATGAAATATGTTATATTTAAAGAATTATCCCCCAACTCCTAATCTCCAAGGAGTTGTACCTTACATCATCAGCTCACCAACATGAAAGGATGACCACCTAAAGGCAAATACTCAAATAGCTTCCAAAATACACGAAATATGTTGCACTTAAAGAATTATCCCCCAACTCCTAATTGCTAAGGAGTTGTACCTTCCATCATCAGATTACCAACTTAAGATGTTCATGACTAGATGCAAATACTTGATTAGTCTTCGAAAATAAATGAAAAATGTCATGTGTGCCTACAACATTTGAAGAGTTCCCTCGATTTCTCCAGGATCCCATCATCAGATCTGGATTCGGTGACAATGGGACCAACTAGAAGGTATACCCTTTCAAACAAAAAAAGAATATTTGAAATCGGTCCACGCGTCTTCGAGTAATCGGGGAACATACATAAAAAAAAAAAAAAGATTTCGACGAATTGTTAACCTCCTCCTTTTTGAAGTCGGTTAATAAATTGGTAACTTTCTACCTACATTAAAGTAAAAATAAACATTCAATTTATATACCAATAATACAATTTTCATGCTGAGAAATCGCGTTGGCGATCGCAGCATTGTGTCCACTATGATGAATATGATGATTCTGCTGCTCATCATCAATATTCTATAAATTAATGGTCAGTGTCACCTCAATCTCTTAGTCAACTCTTAGGGAATTATAGGAAGAATTGGGGTGGTAACAAATATAATTCGAGGGTTGCCCGGTGAAACCCGATAAGTCGAGATAACTATTCATTGAAATGACAACCTAACGTAAGTGTCATACTCGTAATTATACATAGTTTGTATTTAAAGAACCGGTTTGCTCTACTATATACTATAATATCGAGATGTTCTTGAAAGCATTACCACGTGATGAAAATGAAAATGTTGAATCAATTATTTTAAGGTTATTAAATAACGACAAAAGTACTTTGTTCTCAGGGCAGATTTGATTTAGATGAATTTGATTTCGACTGAATTATGATCAGCCCAACAAACTGGCAAAAACTAAGGCTTTTTTAAAGTAAATATATAAATTACGCATATTTTTCAGCGTTTTAAAGTCCTCAACAGATATTAAGATAAGTTCTTATGACATTTCATTCATCAGCGGAATCAAGACGTTAAAGCAAAAATACGTATTAATGACGTTAACATACCTCAAAGTCAAATTACGAGGTAATTAGGGATATTAATTACAGTTGAGAGCTCGCGGGTCTTAATTACTGACGGACAGACAGACGGACGGTTAGCATCCGAAGTAGCGTATACAACGTGTCACTGCCCCCTGGACATTCACCAGTATTACGATTACTTCCTTTTCAAGAATAAACCAGCACGGTATTTTTATGTGTAGATGAAAATACACAATGTGATTCAGTAATTTCAGTATTGAAAGGTTTTATCGGCATATAAATAATTTTTATTTATTTTTAGAAATAAACATACAATATAATACGTATATAAATATGTCAAACTATGTTAACCAACCTTACCTGCCTTAAACCTTTTGCCGAAAAATTTCCTCGCTGTAACGCAATGCTGATTATGTTATAGGTATTGCATAACAAGCTTTTTTTAAAAGTAAATACAGGTGCAAGTAATAAAAATTTTACTTTCTAATAAAATATCAAACATGGCTTCGACTCGTTACTTAATGTCACTTCAAAATTAGGCAGATTAAACTTGGTTCGGTAGGTACTGATAAAAGGGATCATCTGTTGATTTTGGTCTACTTGTAGGGCCCACTCTGTGTGTTTCCCCGGCTCTGTTTGCGAATTATTTTTTTACGATTTGATGACCTTATAAATAGAAAGTATATTGTAACCTTGTAATTATAATCAACACATTTATTAATATTATAATTAATAGTGCCTACATAAATACGAAGAAATTACCTATAACTGCTTCTGCCTTATACATATTTATATATTATTGCCCATAAGTGTTTTAATTCCATATGAACATACCTGATCGACGAGCCTCTCTCTTGCACTTGTAAATTTCGTATTTAAGTGTGATAGGGAGGTAAAATGTCGATCGTGTATCAGTTACTCTGTTACAAAGAAAGTAGTGCGCGTATGGATAGTTTTTTTAGTTTTTAATAATTGTAAGTACCCGTTGAAAGATCATACTGTAAGTTAACGGCCATTGGGTATAATATAAACACATCTTATTATCATTACTAGCATTAAAAATAAGGTAATGAATATAATACCTTTCTTAACATGCAATGAAAATAGTAAACGTAGTTTACATTTCTAAACAGATTTGTATGATTCAGGTAATTTTTTAGTATAATTGTTTTTTTATTACATTGATAGAACAAAAAATAGATAGGTACACAGTTACATAATTTTAGGCAGTATTCTTTTTTATATTGATCACTCATATTTTAACAAAAAGTCTGCCTACGACCAAGGGTATTCAGTCTCTTTTTTTTCTTGCACAAATTTGATTATCAGAATTTAACAGAAAAACCGCTCTCAGCAGAACTGCGCCGCTGTGAATTGTGATTAGTGGGTTTATCGTTTGACCATGGTTTACTATTAATTTTATCTAATAAATATGCTATCAAAGATAGGCGAAAAGAACTTTTACTTGGCGTTGCGCAACCTGACCGGCGCACGCGCAGGTCGCAGGTCGCGGGCTGACCACGTGACCGCCATTAATATCATTTATGGTTTTTGGTGCGCGGGAGTGTTCGCGGCTATCAATTAGTTGGTGTGTTCCTTATTCGCCTGTTTATAGGCAGGTGTGACATGATACGAGTGTTCAAAGTCAACTATTTTTGCAGTGTTGGTTGTTTTAGAATACGAGCGAAATGGATGCAGAGTTAGGGAAAAGACCCTAAATATTAACACGACTGTCTTTATACATTGTACTTAACAACATTTTGACAGCACCAGACTGTGCATAAAAGTACTATGAAGATTCATTTCCGCACGTTTGGTTCTCTAAACTGTGTCCGAAAATAATTTTGCCGAATATCACTTTCCAACCAAAATAGCACAAAATTTCATTTCGCCGAAAAATCACTTCCCAACTGTAACATCACACAGTCGTATCTTTCGCATAATTATCACGTTTCAACTTAAATAAGCTAACCTAGTTGCCGAATGAAAATTCGGCCAAATGAAAGTTGGCAAATAATAATTAGGTAAATGTTGTTGTTGGTATGTATTTAGTATTCAGTATTCATTATATTTATTGCTTTCACAGGTATAAATGACGACACATTTTATTTGTTCAGCTATGAAACCCTGTAGGGCACTGCAACACAATACATTACAATTAATAAACTAAGTTACTTACAAGTGAATCATTTGCGAAAACTTGGTTGGTAAATGATATTTGGGAAAATTAAACTCTGCCAAAAGGCAAGATACCATAACTTTTATATGCAAGGGCGGTCAGGTAATTTTCCAACTGTAATTATATAGACCCAAGAGGAATCCACCGTAACCTTAGTAGATTGATGTTATCTATTTGAGCCGATAGCACACGATAAACTTTCGGCATCCGACACCGACACTCGCTAGATTAATGGCGGAGTACGAAATACCGTGTTCCGGCTATTCCCATTTGTGGCAGTTTAAAATATATTACAAACTTTTTGAAAAGCCGTTAGGATCTGTCATTCCTGACAGACATTTTTTTTAATAGTTTATTTCCAATCTGCGTCATTGGATACTGCAAAATCCATCCATAGGTAGCTGCAAAGGTGGTAAAAGATTATGCTAACCAATTATCGAATAAACGAACGTGTGCTTAGTCACTATGCGCGACATGTTTCGGAGAGCCTACGTCGACGAACGTTGCCGTGTGGTGACGGCTGTAAGAATACATTTGTCACCACCCCGACTCCTCCTGCGGGTGTCGTAAGAGTCGACTAATGGATTGAAGTGTCACTGACCATTTTACAAGATTGATGATGGGCAGCAGCGTCATCATAGTGGACACATTACTGCGATCGCCAATCCGCTTGCCCAGCGTGGCGATTATGGGCATTTACCTCCTAATGCGTCTATACGCATAGTTAATAGGAGAGGCAGCAGTGTACAACCATAGGCTGATGATGATGATGATGATAATGATTAAATATCAAATTCATATCACATTATCGGAACTGTGTATGTATTTTACATAAGTAAATCTTCTATCTAGGCATAAATTCCTAAGCATACAAATAGTATTCAAACCACTTTTGCTGGTGGGACCTCGTGCAGGGTCCGCCCGGATAGCTTCCACCGTCTTACCCGTTAACCTGTTGCTAAATAGTAGTGTTTGCACTGCTGTGTTTCGGTTTGGGGGTAAGATAGCCGGTTTAATTACTGGCGTAGATAGAGTCCAATCAATCCGTCAAAGTCCTCAGGGTAGGCGATTTTTTGATCGCTATGTCCATGGACCTCAGTTCCTGCTTTCCATCAGGTGGGCTGAGAGCTCAGTCTGCCTTCGTCACACAAAAAAACACATTATTAAATAATGTGTTTTTTATATAATTCCACAATTCAATTGTCCATTAAAATAATGAACAGCCTTTCCATCTTTATTTATTTATTTATTTAATCTTTATTGCACAAAAGAAAAACTTATAGTACAAAAGGCGAACTTAATGCCATACGGCATTCTCTACCAGTCAACCTTGAGGCAAAGCAGAAAGATTGTAGGCGGTGCATTAACAAAACATTAATAAAATTAAGTTAATGAAAACAAAGCATAGTCTTAAAAACAAATAAAATACTAAGAATACTAAAATACACATATACATAATATTTATATGAATACATATATTATACATACATTAATAAATAATATATACTATATACCCAATAAAAGTAGTATTAAACATGATTTAACTTTTATCTACCAGCAAAGAAACCACGAACAGATTTTTTAAAGGCGTATTTGTATCTTTAGTATGAAATAAAATGAGGATTGAGCTAGAAATCGACCTTAGCGACAAAACAGTCTTTTGTCTGGAACGCTAGCTGCGTCGGCGCACGTCGCTGGTAGAAGGAGTCGGGTAGGCGCGTGCGCTTACGTCACCTGCGCGACGCACTGCGGTACACAACCGAGCGGTTAAAGCTAAAACAAATGCCAGTCTCGTGTCTAGAAACGTTGCTTTGGCAAAAGAGGTGTTGATGGTAGGCGAGGCGCCTATGCCAATTGCTCGACGCACTGCGATACACAACCGAGCGGTTAAAATAAAACTGCGACAAATTACAGTCTTGCATGGTGTTGGTGGCAGGTGCCTTATGTTAGCTGCTCGACGCACTGCGGCATACAACCCAGCGGTTAAAACTACGACAAATGTCAGTTCTTTTGTTCGGAAACGTTGTTTTGGTAAAAGAGGTGTTGCTTAGGCGCCTTATGTTATCTGCTCGAAGCACTGCGGTGCACAACCAAGCGGTTAAAACTACGACAAAATGGCCTTAATTGTGTCTGGAAACGTTGCTTTGGTAAATAAGGTATCAATGGTAGGCGTCTACGTCACTTAGACGACGACGATGTATTGCGATAGATACCCGAGTGGAATACTATGGAAGACACTTTGGTAAAAGAGGGTCTGTGGTAGGTGCATACGGTTACGTCACCCGCTAGACGCACTGCGATACACAACTAAGCGGTTAAAATTAAGACAAATGACAGTCTTGTCTATACCAAAGCTGGCTGCGCAGGTGCACGTTGCTTTGGCGCTAAGTGCTCAAAATATCTGAACATGCACTTTAACTTTAAGGAAATAGAGGCTTGTTCAAATATTTTGAGCACCCTGGCCGCTCCCATACATCTCATGGTAACTGTACAATGCAATAAGGTGAGAAAAAACAAATTAATTTATCGACAATATCGCTATACTCTTTTACGATTCTACAGCCAACTGCAGAACGCAGCACTGAAATAAATTTACAAACACTTAATTCATTACTCCATCAAAGTAATAAAACAAATCATAAAACTGATAGAAAACGGCAAGTAAAGATTTTCCGCCCAGTGCGTGTGCCGGCAAGCGTTATTTTTGTCACATTGTCATTACAAGACTGTAGCCAAATTGCAGTGCGGATGCCACCATGCATATTCATCAGGACTATTGTCTCAAACGTATTGTACCACCTGGACACCACCAAGGTACCTAGACCCCTCTTACTGGTACCTTTAAACGTTTACCGCTTCGTCTGAAGAGGTAAGAGAGACCACGTTATATTGGGCAGTCAGACAAAAGACTTCATAAAACGTGAAGAGAGATCGGCTGAAAGAGTGAAGCTGGTATAGCGCGTAGTTAAAATTAATCACGGTTTAGTTGGGTCAATGTACGGGTGATTATGATTAAGTTGTGTTCTTGTTGGTTTTGGATGATTACGAAAGGCAGTTTCAAAATATACATAAAATAAGTTCAGATCAATGCCTGACATTTTCGAATTTTAAAATAGGGTTCGATTTATTTAAAAAACCGCCCAATTTATATACATAAATTGAATCTAACTAACCTAGCCTATATCTAAGATGGGCTAGCGGCATTGTACCGAGGATGCTAGCGGCTGTCTTCGCTGTATCGCAATGCTTATGCGATGTGCGAGGAAGTCGCCAGCTCTTCGGTCTTTAGTTTCCTCAACCAGACGTTTCGAGATTCCTGCTAACAAGTTACGTGCACTGGGACCCCATGAACCTAAAGTTTCTACGCCCGGTCTCATAGGTTTTTCAAAGTTATAGAAAGAGTAAACAACAATTAGAAAATTACCCGAACCAGTTTCTTTTCGATTGTATTCATTAAAAACTGGCCCAAAACATGTCGGGAGATGCTCAGTGTAGGGTTCTGTAGTTATTCAAAAACGGCTGGGACGATTATGTTCCAAATTGTTTTATTTTAAAGTAGGTATTCATAGTTTTTGAACCCAAGGATCAATAGTTACAGGAGACACAATTATTTTTTTATTCTGGAGCGGTTTATTTGAAAATGTAGGTTTTTGGAAAAACTTTCTTCTGGGACCCTTATTCCTTTCCTTTCCTGTATTCCTTATCAAAATACCACACAACGATACCCCACACTATAGAATTACCTATTGCTTAATGAATAAAAAACATCCCTGCTTCACAAGTAGGGGAGGGACCCGAAAGAAAAAATACCATATTTTATTCTACCACCTTTTCGGCGTGGTTAATATACCTATAATTTACTTCTCTATAAATTATTACATATAAATGTTCTTACTTTTTAGAGACTTTACATCTCTTGTTATTATTATTATATTTCAATTTATTTAAAATCAATTTTATATTTTAGTTTTTTTTAATGCATGTTAGTTGTAAGATGTAAGGACCATGATTGTTTGAAAAAACAAGTCCCGCCAAGTTACTTACCGGTTCTCCTCGGGGCCGCAGTGTAGGGGACTTTGACTATGCCAAATTGCAAATTTCTAGTAGGTACTAACGGCTAAGCTATGCTGCGGACAGAGAGACACACGGACAGACGGACATGGCGAAACTAAGGGTCCTAGTTCACTACGAAACCCTAAAAAGAGAAGAGTAGCTGCGAGTTGCTGTCAAAACGAGATATGCTAGCCCTAAGGCTGGTCGAGTTTTTATTGTCAGAAACGGCTGTCACGTTCTGATGAAGCAAGTGCGAAAATGACACATGGCAGTATAAAAACTTGACCATCGTAATTATGAGTTGGATTATGAATGTGGCATTTTATTCCAAGGCTGTGACCACGAGATATGGATACCAACATGACATTTCCAAGCAAATTATTATTATTATTATTTTTATAAATATATATTTATTTTCAAAACAACAATTTATGTACGTAGATTAAATCTAACTAATCTACTTAACCAACCTATATCTAAGATTGGCCCTTGTGGCATTGTACCGAGGATGCTGGCGGCATTTCCTCGCTGTATCGCAATACTGATGCGTTGTGCGAGGAAATCGCCAGCTCTTCGGTCTTTAGTTACATGATCCAGACGGTTCGCGATTTCAGCAAACAATTTGCGTGCGCTGGGGCCCCATGAACCTAAAGTTTCTACGCCAAACGGTACAAAATCTTATTATGAATACAATTACCTATACATACATACTAAAAAAAGTTCCCATAAAATAAAATTCAAAGAAGAGAGCGTCTTAGGTACACAAAAACAATATATTTAAAAATCACGGGTAAGTCTATGAATAACCTAAACCAACCCGTCACTAAGATTGGCCCTTGTAGCCTGTGAAATGTAATAATTATAAATATGAATTATTATTATATGTTTAATATCACATCATTAAGTATAAAAAACGGTAACAAAATAGAAAAATAGTCACTTACACATTTAACGATAATAATTTTGTGCACTTTTGCAAACATTCACATACTCATAATGGTACAAAGGTAATAAAAATATTATATAATCATTTTGAAACGATACGACGCAAGCATTACATACTTATGATTCAACCCTTCCGTTTTGAGACTACTAGCGCCATCTCTCGTGAAACCTTGTAAACTGCATCACAAATTAATCGATATTATTGGACCGCAAGAGGTTTAACTAATTAAAGTATTGATGATTTTTGAGGTAAAATAAATTGATCTAAGTGGGTTATTTCGTGGTTCCATTATTTTTATTCATATTAACAGCTGGTTAATTCATTTAAAAACACAGCTGCCAACAATGGCAGATCTTGTTAAGTGGAGAATAAAAACCCCTTTAACTAAAATTGCAAATGTTTATTGGTGTTTTTTTTTTTAATAATTACCTTTATTGTATAAACTTATTCTAAATTATGATATAAACACACAAACAAAGAAATCTTGTCTAAAATAAAAACTAATCATCTAAATAGAAAATAGTAAAATAGTAAATATAAATTAGTGTTGAAAAATAATAGTAGTTGAAATAATAATTATTGGACAATCTCACACAAATCGACCGAAGTAGTGCTAGAAATAATATGACCGAAATAAGCTGAACAGCCAAATCAAGTGGAACCAACATCGAAGGCGTATGGAATATTGACTTTTTCATACTATTGAACTCTTTAATCACTACTACATCTCTTGTTATTATTATTCTACTTCAATTTATTTAAAATCCATTTTATGTTTTTTTTTAATGCATGTTAGTTGTAAGATGTACCATGATTGATTGAAAAAATAATTCCCGCCAAGTTTCTTACCGGTTCTTCTTGGGTCAGCGGTGTAGGGTTCGAACCGGAAGTAGTTTCAATACCTAGACGATTCAAAAGAGTTTGTTGCTATTCCAATTTGAATAAAGAATTATTTGACTTTGACTTTGACTTTGACTAACTTTGAATGAGGAGTTAATTTTTTTAATGAAATTTCGATGTTGGTACTATAATGAAAATTCATTGTAATGGTTGGACTCAGTCGGTAGCAGGAAAGAGTTATCATAGTGGATAGTACTACGATCGCCAATCCGCTTGTCCAGTGTGACGATTATGGGCATTTACCTCCTAAAGTTCTCTCCCCACTAGACCGTACTTACCATACCATTACCGTAGCATGAACGTATCAGACAAAAAACTATTTATTCTTTGTATTGAAAAGTAGGAGGCGGTGTTGGCCGGCGCTGGAACGTCCTAGTGGGCAGGGACCTTAATGCATCCATACGCATACTTTATAGAAACCTACGCCTAGTGGTGTACTTAGACTGATGATGTTGACAATATAAATGCAGACGAGATACCCCCTATACATTCCACTTAGGACTCAATTCCGAGAAAATAGTACAATATTATAAAAAAAGTAATTAGTATTAGTATTACTAGTATTGACAGCCCACTATTGCCCTTTCAACTCTGCCATCTGCCCCGTTACACGCAAAAAATCCGTCGAGTCAACGGAAACCGTATTTGCAATGCAAATAACATTCCTTCAGGGACACATATCGAATTATTCGGTAACGGGTTAAGTGGTATAATAGTGTAAAGACACTTATTACCTTTTTGAGCTGAACCGCGAATTAGCATATAAATATCAAGTGATTTTTGAATATCGATGCTTTTGTAGTTTATAGTGATATTTGCATATCGGAGCAGCTGTATGTGAGGCAGCGATTTTTATTTATTAGATATATTAGATGGGCTTTTCATATTGTTTGATTTATTGATCATACAAGATATATTATTATAATTTTTTATACACGTCTAAAAATGATCATTTTCATCCTTTGGATTTTTGATTTCACCAAAATTCAAGTGGCAAAAACATTAGCGTAGGGTAAAATCACCAATAGATGAACAGTTAAGCAACTTTCCCAACTTTAAATATTTTTTTCTATATGATGTAACTCATATTCATCATTTTTTATTTTTTTATATGATTTCGTATTTAATTGAGTTTAGAATAAGTTATTTTCGTGCCTCGTATAAAACTTCAGTAATTTTATAAAAATTATTATATCAAAAAAGGACCCAAATTCACCAATAGTTGAACAAAGTGCCCTATCACTGAACAATTTGACCCCAATAGATGAACCAGCATAATTGCAATATAGCGAGACCAATATATGAACGCCAAAACTCCAATAGATGAATAGAGCATAGCAAAAACGTTGACTTCTTAGATAAATTAATTGTATTTAACCTTAAGAACCTTTTTTTCGTGAAATATAAACACGGTGTACATTGTGTAACAATCTGAACTCTAAGAACAAAAGTTTAATTTTTCCCAAATTCAACCGTTCAATAAAATCAGTTGGTTCATGTTTTGGAGACCACATCAACGAAATGAATGAACTAAATTGATCCGAATTCATTTATTGGAATCCAACCCAAAAGATGAACCTGTAAATTTTCCTAGTTCACGTTTTGGACAGCGATTCCTGAGTTGAACAATCCCGTTTCCATACAAAAGTAAATTACTTTAAAACGTGTTACATGAAAAAAGGGTCGTTCATCTTTTGGTCTAAAAATCAACTACAAAACTGATTGTAATTTTATATATAAATATTACATCTAGCTATTTTATTATAATTTACACAAGCATTTGAAAATTCGAGCCTTTGCCCAAAAGTTGACCGTCGTTCATCTTTTGGCCCGAACACACAATATTGGAACCATAACTTGACCAGCAAATATCTCATAAAATAAATTAAAAAAAACTATTCTTTATAATATACACAATAGAGATATTAGTCTAAAATTTATACTGAAATGAATCAAGGAAATAAAAGCAATATTCGATTTTTTACATAATTAAAAGCTTAAATTTTTGAGGGCTTTTCTTAATAAGGATCCCATATAAAACGCAATTTTGGCACGAAGCGCAAACTCGACGACCGCTCACTGCCTCGTGCGTGGCTTAATTGTCTGGGAATTCGCATGCGACACTCGATATAGTGCTCCCGCGTATGAGAAAAATATTCCCAGGCGTGTAAAATTATTCCTGATTTAATTATTTACATTTTTAGACCTATCAGTCAACTTCTGGGTGGCAGTCATCTATTGGTGCTTTTACCCTACGTATAAATGAAAACGTAAATTTAAATAAAAATAAATGTAAAGTAATATTGTTTAAGCATAAATCACATTTACGTTGATGAGTTCACGAATTTATATGTGTTGTGATAATTTGTTAACCTATTTTTTTGATTACTTATGAACAAAGAAAATGAAATTAATTTTACTCAACTTCAAAAAAAAAACTATTACTAGAATCACTAATTTCAGAACAGAACACGTGATTCTGATTATTATAGGTCTTCACAGAATTACAATTTGAAAATGTAAGGTAAAAATAAAACTGATAAATATAATAAAAACCTAATGACAATCTAACAGCAGCTGTTACCAATTTGGCCAAAAAATGATTGCACACCTTTGCCATTCTCATGCTAATCGGAGTCACCAAAAACGCTTCGATTGCAATCAATGCATTGTATAATTATCCAATAAATCATACCAATAATGCTAATTTTACTATCAAACATTTGCAGAGATAAATTGTGTTAAATGACGCTACTTTATTTATGTCAGTAGCTCGTTCCTTTCAACATTCCGCTCTCTACCATATAGTACCGTTATACTTATATCTACGAATATCTAACTAATTATCTGCCGAAACATCGGAAAACATGTCAACACGGCATCCGTGTACAAATTGCCATTTAAGATACTAATCACACGATTATTTTTAATCGTTTTAGAAACAATGACAGCGGCCCGTCGATAAATTTGCTAAATAATAGTTATCGAAAATAAATCCAAAACATTATTGTGGTCCGGAAAGCATAAAAATATTTCAAATTGTCAAGACAATAGAGCGGAGACAATGGCCCGGCGCAAAAAGGGGCCAAGTGTTTTTTCTTTAAAAAAGCGTGTTTTTTTGCGAAGGGCCGTCGACAACAATCGGTATACCGCCCTTTTTGGTGGGTATTGATTTTTTTTGAATAACGGATCTGAGGTTTGTTTATTTTGTCCGTTTGCATTATGGGTAATGGGCTTTTACTGCGGAATGATGGCTGCTTGAAAGGGTTACCGAAATGACGGGAGGTTGCTCTAATTACTTTGAAGGTGTCACAAAAAGTGACATTAGCCTAAGTACAAAGATTGCACCGCTAGTTTTTAATGTATACCTATTTTACTACCTGTTCGTCTTTTTTGTTATATTTTTAAGTATTTATTTACACAGCTGTAAAGACATCCTATCCAATTATCGTTGCGTAACAAAAATAAAAAAAATTCAAGCAATGCCGCTAAAACCTAATACGTATTTAACAACCAACCTACTTAATATGCACTTCCTCAAAAATACCTGGATTTCTTTAATAACAAAATGTGTTAACCCAAAACCTGTGTAAGTCCATACAAACGACGTAGTTTGCATCACAAAGATGCGCGCGCGACCCGCCAAGGTGGCAACCGCTAACGGACCTACAACCGTTTCCGAAAACCGTAAAGGAAGTAATTACATATTCTAATCCAGCCCGGTTCATGTGTCACCGGGGCACAATAAAACGCAACAAAATGCCTGCCTCTAACGGTAAGACGGGCCTGAGAAAAAAAACGCATCAAGAACCGCATTTCTAAACAAGCGACTCTACGAAAAAAATTGCATACTTACTTATTAATCCGTAAAAAATCAACAAGGTGATTAATCAAATATCGACCGTATCGAAATGGAGCAAAGCACAATCTCGATTAAAACCCCCCTCGTGTGTGGCAACTAAATTTATGCACGCATTTGCATAATGTGCATAGCCCCTAAATTTTATTGTGTAAAAAAATAGGATGGGTAGAACTTTTTTGCATAAATTCTTACAAAGGAAACGGGTTAAACCATTGAGGAAGTGAACGACGTAGATCCGCTCCCATCGAGGTCTCCGAATCAAAGTTCAAAAGTGCAACTGCACAAAAAAGAACCCTAGAGTAATTGAATAGAAAATGAAATTGCAAAAATCATAAATTGGCCTTACGGTCTTTTGCAAGCGCACCCCTCGTAGACGCATAATAGAGCACAATGTACCTGACTATAATTTATGCGCGAATATTAAGAGAAATGTACCTGCCCTTTTTTGAATGTTAAGTGCAACCTAACCCCTGACATTATTGAATAGGGTTAAGATACTATTTGAAAAGGAATAATACAAAAAATGCAAATAAACTGTCCCAAGTTCGCGAGGGGTACAGGTATAGAAAAAAATGGCATCACAAAGCAAGTAGCGTATTTTTTGCCAGCGAAATGTTTGCAGATAAATAGGGTTCTTTATAGACGCCAGCACTTGTCATCTTGGCGTATAATTTGGGTGTGTACGGGCCCTTTTCTTATGCATATGCGTGAGGGGTGGCGCATAGATAATTCTCTTTTTAATAGCGTTTTTTTATTATGCTTCGTATGCAAAGATTTATTGTCAGAGCTTGGGATGTGCGTGAGAATGCCGGGAGACGCGGCAGATAATCGAATTTGCCTATACTATCCCTAACCCTTTTGATATCGATTGAAAGGATCCTGGGAAAAGATGTATATTCAAACAAGGTGTCATCATGCTGAATATCGATTGCCGTTAGATCTTTACAAACCCTGGGAATGATACTATGAATAGGAAGATCGGTCGGTTTTTGCATAATCTATTACTGTGACCATTGTTACAAGTAACGGAATTTTTTAAAGGGTTGGTTTGAAAACGGTAACCGTCCCGTTTTTAGCTACTGTCCATTTTATGGAGCATTTTTTGTTCTTATTTTGTAACTGTTTTGTGTGTATTTGAGTGTTTTGCCGCGTGGGCGAATAAATGAATAACTTAAAACTCCATACATAATTGTTTATTAATATTATGTAAAGTAATACGATTTATTTATTTTATTTATTTTATATTCCAATACGATAAATTATGCTGTAGTTTCTTTGATTGTTTTCGCTCGAGTTGTAATTATACTGGTTAAATATTGGTGTTGATTATGGCAATTAAGATATCGTAAATATTGTAGTAAAACTAGTCGTATGATTATTTCATTTTATTGGCTTTATTTATTTAAATTTACCACGTGTGTTTTATGATAATAATAATATTGTTAATCGTATGCTTAGCACTTAACTAGTAAACATAATTGTATGCCTAACATAATTATGTGTTTTTATTTTTTCTACGCCATATACAAAATGTGTAACATTAAGCTTTCTATTGATAAGATAAATTATGATAATTTTATTGGTATCTTATAGATATTTACAAGTCTAATATTATAAATCTTATATAATTAATGATGTAGTGTACATGTACATATTTACTACATGAAAATGTTTACTACATGTTTACTAAATAAAACTCACAATTTCATGCAAAATAAAATCAGTGATACTTTGGTACACAAAGTTATAAAATCTTATTATATTTGCCAATTTTTACCACGGTCGGTTTTTTTCTAGCAAAGACTAAAATCCGAAACCGAACCAAACTAGATATTCAAAAATCAGAATAAAAAAACTTGTTACCTCTTTTTATCGCTCGGCCGGTCGGTACTGTCGGCAAAAATACTCTGTCAGTTTGACCATCGAAAAATATTAAAGTTCATTCTTTGAGCACTTTTGTGGTTCTGTCATTGCATAAATAAATTTTATTTCTAACAATACTTAGCCCCTTATTTATACACGTCTCCTAACTTAGCTAGGCAGAGCTCCTAGATGGGGTTTCCTTTTTAAAATTGTATTAATTTAGGTATAGGTAGGTAAGTATTTCTTATTTTTAATTTGTTATTAATAGTTATTAAAAAATACTAAAAAAATATAAAAAACCCTTGCTTAGCCGCTAAATATTGTATGTCCCTTTCGGCCTTATAGACATGATTTAATAAACGAAATCAACCAAAAGGTACTAAAACGGGGTACGATGATGGGATTTTGGACAAATCGCTTGAAGTCAGTTTTTTTTTGTAATTTTGTGTAGGTATATTTTAAGACATAATTTAATATAAGAATGACACATTGTTAGCTTTTAATATTATGTTCACTATACTGCAGTGAACAATCATCATCATCATCCTATCCTAGCCGGTTTCGGCCACGGTGACTGTGCTCTGTTGCTGAGAGCATCGCTGATGAGCTTTTAGGTGACTGACATAGCCGATTTTTGCAACGATAGTGAATAATAATCAAAATAGTTCTACAGTCCTTCAATTTATTTGTCTGACCGTACTAACAATGAATTGATAACCGAAGGCTTCAATAGTTACCTAGTTGCGGACACTACAAAGGGTTGCTCCAGTTTTTGCCACTGCGCCCGCGCCGAAGTACCAAAACAAATAGATCCTCGTATTGTATGAATGTCGCAATGTTGGGACACGGGTATTGGATGTGTTCGACAAAGAAAAGTTAGCAAAAAAGAATCGTAAAGTTGATTTCGAAATGTGGGTATAGGGTGATCGGAAATTTAGAATGTATTATGTAGGTACTTAATTACTAATATTTTAATAAGCACTGTCCTATATTTTCCATTGTATGTATGATTAATGAAAATGTTATGTTACTTATTATACATAAATGAAAGTAATTGAGTACGTTTGTCGTATAAAAACTGACGTAGGTATATAAAAAACTTAATTTAAGTAAATACACCATAACCTTTTTATTAATCATATATATGGGAAATTCATAATTCCTTATTTATAATTATAATAATAATAGTTATTGTTAAGGTTACTATGAAAATATTTGTCCCAGTTCTAACGACCGAAATAAATAAAATTAATCTCTAAAAGCATTGCTTAACTCATGATATATATAAATATATATATATAGGTATATATTTATATTCCTTATGTAGATTATATAACTGGAATAAAAATTCCATTGTTGACTGCAAAGCCGAGTATTAAGTTGACATAATATATTAGAGTATTTATTTGCTCAAATTATGGAAACTTACTCGCAATGCCTGACAAACATGTTTATCATATGGATCTACGTCTTAAACTGACGAAGAACATTAATATATTAATTATTTATATCAAATATGTAAGTGATGCAACAAATACTAATGTTTTTAGGTATATAATTATATATAATTATACAGTACCTAAGTCTATTTTTATAGGTCTGTAGACAAAATGACGAAAACGGAGCCGTTTTAAATTCTACATAATATATCCGTCTGTCTGTCTGTCACAGCTGATAAATCGGAAACCTTAAGTACTTATTACAGTAATGTAATGACATTTTATAAGAATTTGATCTGTACAGCGGCCATAAGATATATCGTAACGTCCGGAGTGTTCAAAAATATCTAAACAGCCTTTATTGCCATAACGAGAGAGGCGTGGTCAGATATTTTTGAGTGCTCCAGACGCTACGATATATCTGATGGTGACCATACATGCACTACAAAATTATAAAACTAAATATTTTAAAAATGGCGTGTACCCACTCACGTGTTTTGAGAATAGGTATTCGTATTGTTTCAATACTGATTTAGGTATAAATGATATAATATAATATAACTAGCGACTCGCCCTGGCTTTGCACGGGTACAATACTGATATTGAAAAATTCATTTTTAGTACAGATGGTGCCTTTTTAGGCTCTAGTGCGAGAAGTGTGTCATTTTACGTCAGGTCCAAAACTTCGGAGGGCCATCTGCACTAAAAAACGTCGTACGAGACACGTGCAAAAACGAGATTCGTAACTCGTGTCGATTTAAAACATCGCCACTCGTTTCGAATTTCATGTTTTTCGCTCTTGTGTCGTAATGTACTATTTTAATCATAATGTCTATTAAAAACCGCACCAAAATCTGATGCGTAGTTTTAAAGATATAATAATAATCAAATATTCTATATTGGTGCTCTGTTTGATTAAACAAGAATTAAAATGGTTCGTCAGATGATACGGAAAGGAAAATCGTGATTTATACTTATTTTAGTTTTGTTAATTTGATGCCAACGGTGGCTCTAAAAAGCACAAATTAGATGTTCGCAGCTACTAAACAAATTTACAAAAACTATAAAATAATTATTTTCATACCTTAATCATAGGACTTAAGGTCGACGTTTGATAAATCTGATGGAAAACCAATTTGGCGTTTTTCTAATAAATAAATGAATATTTAATGTATTATTTATAATATATTCATGAGATCATGCTGTGTTTATGGTTTTGGTCTAATTTTGGCTGAATTCCGGCTTTCTCTAGTTATTTGACCACGGAGTGGTGAAGTTTGCGGAGCTGATAATATTTTTTTCCAAAAATGTTTTAACGTAAACGGACCTATTTTCTCAAAGTTTTATTAGAGGTTGTAAATTCTTGTCCAGTTTTCCCATCATACTGAAATTGGAACCATTCAAATGTTTTGAAAGTAATATATAGTTGATTGTAATATATATTTTACGCGTTTTACGCAGTAAAAAGCACATTTGAGTGTAACCTCCATGGGGGATATGTGATCCAGTTTAGGTTCGGCTTGTCATATTTCGACGATTATACTATGGAACTGACACATGTCAATTCAAGATTATGTTCGAAACTGAATCGAATTATTAGAACATGTTCATAATTTGACAAAAAAATATTTGCCCTTAAAAAACACAATAATCATGACAACACACACATTGTTAATTTCACATCTCAGTGATAAAAATAACCCTTACAATAACTTAAGATTCATAAAAACCTCTTTAATTTTGGCACGTATATCTTATAGGGAGCATTTGCATAACTATTAGCATACCTATTAGCTCGATACCACAACAAAGTTATTATACGTTAACACCTTTTTTGGTGAATAATTAAGGAGCAGTTTCTCAATTACCATTTGAAATGTGTCCCTTTTTTATTATATCATTTATTTAATAATTGGCATTAACATTTGTATGCAAAAATACAAATGCCCAGTTATAACGTAAAACTTTTTACTAAATTTTCAAATTATAAAGACATTGACTTCTACAAAGCTAAGTTTGTAAGCCGAACAAATTTGTGTGCTCAATAACTATTTTTCTTGCTAAAAATATGAAAGTCATGACATGCCATTTCTTTCTATGTGCAGTTTCGTTAAATATTATTTTACTAGTATTCAAATAAAATACTCTTCCAAACTATACATATAACAAAACGGTTCAACTCACGTGTAGCATAGTTAGTAAAAAGCAGCTATCACTGTCACTATCAATGAAGCTTGACTAGTGTCAGTGTGACAGCTGCCTCTTGCTATCCACCCGTGCCAGGGAACACAGCACGCTCCCACATTATAATATTAATGAATTGTTTAAACTAAGAAGATAAAATAAATACCTCGAAGACCAAAGTAGTTGTTTTCCTCAAGATCTTACACACGTGTATTTAGTCACTACGCGCGACATGTTTCAGAGAGCCTAGGTCTCCATTATCAAGCACTGAGCCCGCGTTCACGCCTCGCTCTCGCTACTCGCATGACGTGAGTTTAACCGTTAAATATGTATAGTTATTATGTCTCACGAAATTTCAAAAACAATTTATCTTCCAAACCTCCACTCTTAACATTTAACCATGGCTTCATAAAGAAATCGTCAGCAAACGGTGACCATTTCATTTTTTGCTCCAATAAAGGCACTGAAAGGGTTAAGTTATGCAAATTGCATAAACAGTGCAGTGGGTACTACGAAGTCCCGTGACAACATGGCGGACTTTCCAAAGATCTTTTTGTAAAGTAACTGTTATGGGTAATTGATTTGTTTCAGCTTCGATGCCGTTGGTGGCTCATGGCAGATGCAAATTGAAATAAAAAATAATACAGAAAAAACATGAAAATTACTACAATGATTGTATACAAATGTCTACACTAACAGAATGGAGGGATGAAAGACTACTTGTGTCATTTTTATACACTAACAATTTTAAATTTCAACTAGGTAATATAAGCGTGAACATTTTTATAGCCAAAATTATATTAAGATTAAATTGTACAAGAAGTCATTGGCGTAAGAGTGCACGTTCAGATATTTTTAAGCACCGTGATCGCTCTTGTATATCTGATAGTGTATCTTATTATATCTCATGCTCACACTAAAGATACACCTTTTTTTCTTAACAGTTATATATATATTCGGCGTCTTCAAGGACGTACGGTCGTTATGGTCGCAAGCTCTCCGCAAAAATTATTAAAAATAAATAAGATTTGCTGACTTGTTTATTGGATATGTACCTACTACCAGGATAATTGTATATTTACATGTGTATTATAGCTTAGGTCCACACATTGAAATAAAAATCAACACAATACTGAGGTACTAGAACATAATACCTATTTACCTTGGTTAATAAATCGTATTTTGGCACAGGGTGTGTTTCAAAATTTCCGAGAGAAATGTCTATGCCATGATACTTACAAACGAACGGGTCAAAACACTAAGAATTCTGTGTTTGCATTTTTTTACGGAACTTAAAAAAAACGCTAATGTCTCCATTAAATTCATAAAATACACAACAAATTACTTCACTCATCTAATTATCTCCTTACAAACCTTTGCCATTCACCTGTCCTAGCAAAAACGGACTCATGTCAATTTCATCCATATTACAATAGTAAGAACAACTAGAATCCCCTGTAGTTAAGCTAGAGAGTCAATTTTATAAACAACGTAATAATCGCGACTCGTAAAGACATCGCCACTGATACAAGTCGATAAAGTACGAAACTTACTGGGATTCGATACTGTCTCATTGCAGAAAATGAACAGAAAACATCTTTGAGCATTTATACGGATGTCATTCTGAGAGCGTGCGGCGCGCGAGTCGATTTCTTCGCTACACTTATGAAACTCATACCTGTGCGAATATTCAGCGTTTTTACGGCGTATTTCGTCTTTGTCGTCTCGACAGGTATCATTATAATATATTACGAGTATAGTTATAGTGCATTACTATAGAGGCCGAAACGAAAGGGGTTGCCGGCCGGAGATATATAGACAACCTATATTTCCGGCCGAGGATGTATAGTGCTTTTCTCAATCATGCAATGAAATAAACAACAAAAACATCAAAGTTTTTTTTGGCAGAATGTCATGATGCCTGTGTCACAAATTTATGTGGAACGGAATTAAAAAAGAGCACTTTGCTGGCCTAGGCCAGTAATATTTGTATGAAATTCCATTAACGACCTCTTTTCCTAGCCGCACCTGAAACGTCATACTTTGTAGCCTATAATAAGGAACATAACAACAACATTTGCATGTTTGAGACAAATATTTTAATGTTTTAATGTAAACGTAATTCAGTACCAATTCCTATGCTGGCGTAATCAATGTTGTTCCTACTCGTCCTTCCGTATTGGTAATAATAGCGTGGCGAGAATGACGAATCCTAGCGATTAAAACGCTCTTCGGAGAATTACCCATCTGCACCACTTATTTGATGAGAAAACACTTATATTCAGAGTGAAAGAAAGGTGATATTTCCATGAATATTGCTGAATTTCCAAGGCTGAGTTAGTATAATGTAGCGATGATGTTGTACTCGCAAATCGAAGATTACGTTTTCCTTACAGACTGTGCTTATTTACGCATTAGTGCGAGTAGTGGTTCATTTCTTATCAGAAGCACCTTCGAAGGGCCATCTGTGCTAAAAAATATCGTACAATACACGTGAGAATAGAACATTCGTAATTCGTGTCGATTTAAACACTCCCTCTGGGTCGTGTTTTAATTTATCGCCACTCGTTTTGAACTAAATTTTTTTTCTCACTTGAAGGTATCATAATTATAATGTAATCTTCGTTCGAATCGTACCTCATCGATTTGGCCGTACTACTCTTTATTTAAAAAAATCAACCACCTCGTGGTGACGGCACTAAGAATTGTCACCATCTCAACCTCTTCCCGTGGGAGACGTACGAGTCGACTAAGGGCTTAAAGTGCGTCTAACGATTCATGTATTGATGATAGGCAGCAGAAGCACCACAATAATTACACTACTGCGCAGCGATCGCCAATCCGCTTGCCCAGCGTGGCGATTATGGGCATTTACCTTTTAATGAGTTCATATGGTATCTAATTTAATAGGCATAATGTGGAATGAGATATACTAATTATCATAAATAAGAAGTTTAGGGACAATCTTACACTGGATCTAGAATTCTACTCGAACTCATGACACTCTGAATACATTGCCTATTTAGGTATAATAGTGAAAAGGCAATGTAGATATTTATAATGCATTTCATAAGGTAAGACTTAGCGTCATGCATACCTTCGTTTTATTTTATTTTTTATCCTCCATTCCACTGTGTAGACCATTTGCGAATATGACTATTGCCTATATGCGTATTTTTATTGAATGGTTATTAAAAGCTTATTTTTTAAAGATTCTACTTCTCACTTGAAGGTATCATAATTATAATGTAATCTTCGTTCGAATCGTACCTCATCGATTTGGCCGTACTACTCTTTATTTAAAAAAATCAACCACCTCGTGGTGACGGCACTAAGAATTGTCACCATCTCAACCTCTTCCCGTGGGAGACGTACGAGTCGACTAAGGGCTTAAAGTGCGTCTAACGATTCATGTATTGATGATAGGCAGCAGAAGCACCACAATAATTACACTACTGCGCAGCGATCGCCAATCCGCTTGCCCAGCGTGGCGATTATGGGCATTTACCTTTTAATGAGTTCATATGGTATCTAATTTAATAGGCATAATGTGGAATGAGATATACTAATTATCATAAATAAGAAGTTTAGGGACAATCTTACACTGGATCTTGAATTCTACTCGAACTCATGACACTCTGAATACATTGCCTATTTAGGTATAATAGTGAAAAGGCAATGTAGATATTTATAATGCATTTCATAAGGTAAGACTTAGCGTCATGCATACCTTCGTTTTATTTTATTTTTTATCCTCCATTCCACTGTGTAGACCATTTGCGAATATGACTATTGCCTATATGCGTATTTTTATTGAATGGTTATTAAAAGCTTATTTTTTAAAGATTCTACTTCTACTTTAACCGGGGGTTGGCTTTAATAATATGATCACTACTAAAGATTTTAATTCTTGTGTCTTGGGCATGGAATATGTGCAGAACTTTAAAAATTTACTACCGTAAAAGATAAAAAATATTTAGGTAGCGATACTTAAGATGTTGTATGTATATTAAGAATAACATTTTGGATTTAAGCTTTTGTAAAACATAATAACTAAATACATGTGACTTTAACTGTTTCATTAGAGTTACAATAATATTTTGTTTCAAACAATCGTGTTTTTGCGGAAAAAATAATATAACTTTTTTCTGGGCCATTGGTACAGAACCGAGATAAAACCGGAGATGGTTTTTATATTCACAATGTTGACGTGCATATGCATATATGTACATGTATAAATGCAATATAAGGTTAAACATTACTAGTTTGTTAAAATAGTGTTCCTAACGCCATCTAACGGGGAATAAATCATTGTATGAAATGACATACAAAATCGAATTAGAATGAACACTGATCTTAATGAAATACTTAATACAAAAATATCCAACTTGATAAAGCTAAGTACCTACGTTCAAATTTTTCGAACCCCGTTTAATAGAACCAATTTTTTTTTTCATTACTAAAGAAAAGTAATGTTATTTTTTTCTTTAAAAATATTTTATCCTACTTTAAAACAAGTAAGGGATGGTCGTGTACTCAATAGTGTTGATAATAATACTTAATAATACTTAATAATACTCCTTGGTACTCAATAGTGTTGATAATTCTGGTTCGAAAAAAAATATATAAAAAGTGGGTCAAAGACCATGGTCCTCCGGGCAATTTGGCCAGCCCACCGCCACTTCTACCTGGCGATAATTCGGGCTATGTCAGTCACTTTCGTTCTTCTGCGGATCTCGTCATTCCTGATGCGATTGTGATCCTGGACGGCGCAGCGTGGGAAGGCCCCCCACAAGATGGAGCGCCGACCTGGTAAAGGTTGCGGGTGTCCAATGGATACGGACAGCTCACGACCGATCTTTGTGGAACTCTCTGGGGGAGGCCTATGTCCAGCAGTGGACGTCAATTGGCTGATGATGATGATGATGATGAAAGGCTATGTCCAGTATTTTGGACGTTGTCGAATGAAGGGTTAAGTCATCGATAGACAAATAAATAACAAGCTAATAATAGCAAATAGGACCCATTTACAGGATCAAATCAGAATAATATTGAAATTACGTAGTGGCATAAAGACAAAACTTATTGGTTGATGCCGGATCTATGAACGCCAATGAGACTTTATCTTGCTGGAATCTTTTACTGCGAGCAACTTGACTTTGAACTATAGAGAAATAACAACAAATAATTATTAAGATATTATTTACTTTACATTTTTTTATATGACGAAGGTAGACAACTGAGTACTCAGTGATGGAAAGCAGGAACTGAGGCCCATGGACAAAGTGACCAAAAAATCGCCTATGCGCTGCCTACCCTGAGGACTTAGATGGATTGCCTCTATGCCAGTAATTACACCGGCTATCTTACCCCCAAACCGAAACACAGCAGTGCAAACACTGCTATTTAGCGGCAGGTTAACGGTAAGACGGTGGTAGCTGGATCAAAATTCTTTTCGTTGTCTTGTTTCATACCACTTTGTCACGCTGTTAGTTGCTATCTGAGCAATTCTCTTTATTTTTGCCACTAAAATGAAATATGAAATTTTAGGTAAATTTTATACTATTTCTACTCAGAATCACAAGCCGATTCCATTTCCGTCGAAAAAAAAGTGTTCCATAATTTTTTTTCCTATTGTGTTACTATTTTCCATACACCTTCTATGGCGGTAACACAAGAGGAAATTCGAAATATGTATGAAATTTTTGGGACATTTTTTTTTTTCGCCGGAAATGGAATCAGCTCGTGATTCTGAAATTTACCCAAAATTTCATATTTCATTTTAGTGGCAAAAATAAAGAGAATTGCTCATCTAGACTCAGTATTTTTAAAAAATCCGGTCCACTTGGATTTATTTTTCACGCTAAATTTTAATCCATACATCAGAAATTGAAAACAAAACATTCTCTCATACAAAAATCACAAATTAAGACAATTTTGACCCAGCTATCCGGCGGACCCTGCACGAGGTCCTACCAGCAGCAAAACATGGTTGTTGAAAAGCTCTCTGTTAATCATTTGAGTAACGATTTTATGTTATTATTAACTTTTACTGAAGAATGCAAAAAACCGTTCCGTTAAGTACTTTATCTGCGTAGATCAGAAAAGTGTTGTAATCATAAGTATATAACTGTGTCGCAATCATGCAAGCTACTTATAACGGTACTATGAAGGTTTCCAATAGGACTTAATTATATTCATCCTGTTAATATTATAAAGGGACCTCCCGCAAAGCTGGATTGTAATTGGTTCTAAATATCATATGGTGAGCTGTATATTTTCGGATAAATATAAGTTCAAGTTCATGTTCAAGTTTCTTTATTTTATCAAGTAACAAAAGAACGTTACATCTATCGTTGTCAGCCTCCGTAGCCTAGCTGGAGGTTCCGGGTTCGAATCCCGGTGAGGGCATTAATTGTGTATTTATTAGTCATAAATATTAGTTCCTTGGTCATGGCTGTCTATGTTTAGGATCTATATGTATCTATCTATTATCTGTTTCTCCTTAATGGATAACTTTAAAACACTGGGACCTTTTGCGAATAACTAGAGGCAGTCAGAGGAGTCTTCCATTTGATTTTCTGCTCCTGTTACAGGCCACACCCTGTATATCGTCACCTGGTACTCACATCATAAGCCTTAATTGAGCTTACCGTGGGACTAGGTCGATTTGTGTCAGATGTTCCAAGATATTTATTTATTATTTATCTAGCAAGTCAACAGGTAGAATCTTAATATTATCATGCAAGTTAGTAAGTTTGTAAGAGACACATAGTTATTATTAATAAAGAAATAAAAATAAAAATAAATAATTATGATGAATAAAATAATTGGCCTCGTTAAAAACACATACCTAAAATATGTATTATCTCCAAGATGGCGAATGGTACGTGATGGCGATGGTTTTTATAGCATTGGTGGCAAATAGAGATGTGCTATTCCGGGTAAATTCCCACTACTACTACGGGAAAAGTTACCATTTGGGAATATTCCTCGTACTGAGCTGGGTAATTAACGGGAACGAATAAGCATCACATCATCAGCCTATGTTAGTCCACTGCTGGACGTAGGCCTCTCCTAATAAAAATGCGTATAAACGCATTAGGAGGTAAATGCCCATAATAGCCACGCTGGGCAAGCGGATTGGCGATCACAGTAATGTGTCCATTACGATGACGCTGCTGCCCAACATCAATCTATTAGCAAATAATGGTCAGTGACACTTCAATCCCTTAGTCGACTCTTACGACATCCGCAGGAGGAGTTGGGGTGGTGACAAATGTATTCTTACTGCCGTCACTACACGGTTTCCATTTGGTGTCGTAAAAGCAGCCCCTAAAATCAAAACCTAGAATTACCAAGCAGCGTAAATAGGTAGTCTTGACTATAATGAATAAGTGATGATATTAATTTCGAGATAGCTACATGAAAACAACAGAAAAAATTAGAGAAATAAATTCTTATTAGAATTTGATACGCAAAATGACCTTGAACGGCAAAAATCTTATTTTGTTCCCTTTGCGTAGGTACAGTAGCCCTTCGATTGTGCGTTTCAGATATCTGTCTCCGTCAAACCTTCGTTGGAGTAACATAGATGCCCGAAAACGATTTCCTAAGTTCACGGTTCAAGCCTACAGAATCCTAAAAATAACAGCAATTAAGTTTGTTTTGGAACTTGGTCATAAAACCAAATTGCTGCCTAATTTCAAGAGCTTGCCCCAAATATACTTCAAAATATCGCAACAATCAATTGTTACTTAGAAAACAAGTTCGGTAAAAACATGTCCGCAAGCGGGAGTCGATACATATAATCGATACTTATAAATCGAGTCGGTTATGAGACGATAAAATCGGTTGCCGCCGGCTACCGGGCGTCTCGAGCTAAGCGACGATTACTTCGAGACTTTTTGTTCGAACTTAATGTTAGGGTTGGCGATATGGAGTTAATATAGTGGACCACGAATAAGGCGAAGGACGATGTAATATTATGAGTATAGTGTCAGAAAGTTAAGTTTTATTTGTTTCAAAGTTCAGAGTTGATAATGTAACATAAGGTAGGTGGGTATTCACTTCGAAGAAGATTTGTAAAGGTTGTCTTGTTATATAGATCACATAATAAATAATTGCAAACAATTTGTATTCTGATATCCAGGATAAAAATGGTTCACAATAAAAATACTGAGTTATGCATTTATATTCCACTCTTTGTAGTTTCAGCTGGCTTCGTAGTTTATATTATGTTTTTAAGCCGCTAGGGAACACTAAACACTCGTCGTCAAGGATTTAAAATAGGAAGAACAAAGTATGACGAAATTGCAATTTATTACGTAATGTTTCTATTTTTGTTTGAGTTATAGTATCACAGTATTTTTACATGGCGACCCAGCTTAGTTAATTCCAACTACTGAAACTTCGAAGGAAAATACTTAGACAGAATTAACTAGATTAGGTTAGCCCTGAGCAATAAATCAGTTGTGTCATTGCAGCAACGAAATTATTGTTTAGTACTGGAACGGCCTTAAACCCTAAAGTTAATTTTTCCGAACACATATATGAATGACCTTGACGTAAAAAAAAAATCTTACAAATAATCACATTGTGCGTGCCAACCCTACGGGCCACGCAAGATTATCGATAAAATAATTAAATGGTAACTCTCCAAATCGATTCCAGAGTGTTGTTATCGAGCGTGTTTGTTCCTTTTTCGCGGCCGTTTTTGTGGCTCACGTTACTAAATCAAGCACTGCGATATTAATGTAGCCGGTTAAATCTAATAAGTAAAAGTAATTTCTGAAATTGCTTCGGGAATTTATCGAAAATGCGAGGTAAACTGTTGGTGCAATTTGTGCATCGAAACGGAACTGTGTAGCGGTAGTGCCATGTTTTTGTATGTTTTTTAAATTGTTGCTGATCTTTGATACCATTTTTGATTATGTTTATGATAAAACAGTTGGTTCTTGGAGCGTCAGAAAAAGCTTGGAGGTGGGAGTCCTTGCGAGCCCAACAGGAGTAAGTAAATAAATCTATTTAAGAATTGATTGAAGATAATTTTCATTTAAATACCTAAGGCTATCATCCAAGTTACATGTAAACCAGACCCCTTATCATACTCGTACAAAGGTTGCTACTTCTGTTAACTGTTTTGTGTCTCAAACGTTATTCTAATTTGAAATATATGTTTTCTTATTGGAAATATTGGGCATTTTTTATTTGGTACTTTTAATATGATTTCCACTCAGAACTACGATCTCTTTCGATCCTGATAAGAGATCTTCATTTCCACCACGTGTAGCCTCTGGGTGCTTAGACAAATTGCCAATCGCTACCGCTTAATCGTCAATCGGAAACGAAAGGCAGCTAACTGTCTTTGTCGCACTAATATGAAAGAGTGACAGAGAGGGAAAACTACGATACGCTACTAAGCGCTAGCGATTGGCAACTTGGCTAAGCATCCTGGGCATTTGTGTCTATTTCACTGTGCAACATGCTGCTGCCCATCATTATTCAATAAACCAAAAGCCAGTAACAATTCACCTCAACCGATTCTTCTGACACCCACGCGAAGAGTTGGGGTGACAAATGTATTGTTACTGCAATCACCACACGCCGTAAGGGATACATACCCCGTATTAGTTCATCAAATCTGGCCTACCTACCGCGAACTTCAATATTCCTAGGTATCGGGGATTTGTCTTTGTCAATCCAACGAAGTCGTCATTAAATAAATAAATAATAAATAAATATCTTGGGACATCTTACACAAATCAACCTAGTCCCACGGTGAGCTCAATTAAGGCCTGTGATGTGGGTACCAGGCGACGATATATATAATAGGTAGATACATGTAGATACTTCAATACATAGACAGCCATGACCAAGGAACAAATATTTGTGATAAATAAATACACAGATAATGCCCTCGCCGGGATTCGAACCCGGAACCTCCAGCTTCGTAGGCAGGGTCACTACCAACTAAGCTACTGAGGCTGTCATTAGAGTGACAGAAACGAATATTTGCGAATCTCGATGTTCCCGGTAGACCCGCAGTAAACAAACAAATAGATGGACTCGTCATGCGCGTGAGCAAACAGATGCGTCACCAAGCGTGATAGGAAATCGTTTGCACCTGCGCAGAATGGTTTCCGCCAATCAACATGAATGTTTACTACATTTGTTGATCAGTCATTGTTGTTATAATTATAATCTAATATTAATGAGGATTTTATACGATTTCCAAAAGCATAGAAAAGTCTCACAACTTTTTTTGAAATGTGCATTATCAATCACAGCATTATCAATCATTATTTCCAAAATGTTCCTAACTACTTAAACGGTTTTAAAACCAGTATCTCAATATTTGTTATGTTATTTGGACGAATAAATTTTTTTACAGTGTTTGTAATTTATTGATTTGGAAATAATTTAATTTGATTTGTCACTGGGATACAAAATTAAAAGATCATGTGAAGTATTCACTGAAAACTCATTGTTAATAAAATGTTAGGGCAAACAAAGTTTCTGTAAGAAGATTTAGTAACTTTCTGTTTTACTAATACGAGTATTATGACTATATCTGTGTATGATTTTATTATTATTGCTCTATTTACCTAACAATATATGTATGGTACTTAGTATTTTTTTACAAATTAGCAGGGTTACCAGTCACAATGGTCAAACTATACGAAACAAGACATTGAAATTATACAAAATCCAATAAAATTATACAACAAAAGGCTTTGTCCTTGGAGTGACAGAGATAGTTGTACGAAATTTATAATTTTCTCTTTATGTATCCGATTATACAAGGCAATTCAATATACTTAGAGCAGCCCAATTATACAAAATTTGTATCCAATTATACGATCTGGCAGCCCTGCAAATTAGCCATCCTTCTCAATGCCTTAATGCCTGAAGTAGACGGTGTCGAAATCAGATTTATCTTTACGAAGTTTAAGAAAATATTTCAAAACTAAACGAGTGAAAAACACGAAATCTTCTAATCGAACTTTCTAGTTCGATTTGATAAAAGCACACTTAGGTGTAGGTAATGTCGGATTGTGGCAAGATTTATGTGTCCAATTAAGAGGCCGAATGCCGCTGCGTCGGGGCCTGTTGCATTCTTATTGCTGCCCGAGTACGGGCGAGTCCGAGAGTCCTACCTTCATAAATATCAGACGTGCATTCAACCAATTGGAATCTTGTCAAAATGACAAATAGTAAGGGAACGTATTGCGAAAACACAAATCAAATTATTTATTAACTAAATATTTTGATTTGTACTTTTTACTTTTCTCCAGTAGTCACACTACTTAATACTATGTAAATTATAAATAAGATCTTGGTCGTTTTTCTTTGGTATAATATGACATCTAATATTTATAAATAGTAAGGGATTTCTTAGTATTGATTTAACGTATCACTTTGATATGGTTCTTGTGGCCTAGGGTTCCAATTGGTTCCAATACGTTTAGTTATGAAGTCATCCATAGATTGGTTACGCGCTTTTGCACCTCACAATACACCCAAGGACATAAATATTTCTACAAGATTTGGACCTTACGTTCCAAACATAAGTAAAAAAGTGTTTATGTATTTATTTCCCTTGGCTGTACATATATAATGTATGTAGCATCCTGCGTTTTGCTCATGATACTTCGACATATTCTATTTAGGATACGATAGATAACTTAGATTAAAATTTACGCTTAGACCACTTCATATTATTTTATTTAACTACCTGAGACGAGAGTAAAATACGTCATTTTCGTCAAGTCTGTAATATATTTTGTTGAACTTTGAGAATTATGTATCTAATCGATAATTTCACTGTTACCACGGCAAAATTACCATACAAATTAGCTCACCATTGTACAATTTTATTCACACTAATTTTAAAATCTAACTCCAAATTGCCGCATTTAAAAGTTCCCTTCTTTTAAATGCGGCAATTTGGAGTTAGATTTTAAAATTAGTGTGAATTATCTGACCTGCGCTCGCGCATGAATAGGAATAGCGCAGGAATCCGAGTCGTACGTGTGGTGTCTCTCACTTTCCCTGAACCGCGTGATGATGAACTGTCTATAGCGACAATAGGTATATTTTCACATTCCTGTACGACAATAGGTATATTGGCCGTGAGGTAACGGCAGTAAGAATACATTTGTCACCACCCGAACTCCTCCTGCGGGTGTCGTAAGAGTCAACTAAGCGATTGAAGTGTCACTGACTATTATTTGATAAAAGATTGATGATGGGCAGCAGCGTCATCATAGTAGACACATTACTGCGATCGCCAATCCGCTTGCCCAGCGATTATGGGCATTTACCTCCTAATGCGTATAGCATAGTTAATAGGAGAGGCCTACGCCCTGCAGTGGACTATCATAGGCTGATGCAAGCATGCATGCACATTCCTGAGGTCCAGAGCTCAGTCGGTAACTTTGCCTGCGAAACTTGAGGTTCCAAGATATTTCTTTATTTTTTCGTGACATTGCATCATTTACCTACTTTAATTTCCAACAGGATCATTTGGATCTAAAGCACTTGATTGACAATACTTGAATCCGATAGGGCGATTATAAATTATTAGTACTTTGGAAACACTTATTTTGCAATAAACATGGCACCTTGCGTGTTTGTGTCGCTATAAATTAATAAGACACAGCAGATGAATGCAAGGCAACAATTACAGAATAACTTTTTTATTTCCTTTGACGTGGTTTAACTGGGACAATACCATGTTCCAATTAGCGACTTCTTAACCCTATTGTGAAAACTAAATCGTGCAATCGTGATAATTTCGATTGATTTCCTTAAACTATATAAAAAAAAACGTTTATCCTGTTTAGGTGAATGGGCATCTAACACGAACTTAAAACTACTCAAAATACAATTATTGTCCAATGAGAGTTTTTGATATTCTCATGGCGGTTATCCTACTTATTTATATACAATATATGTTTATTTAAACTTTATTGCAAAAAATGAAAGTACTAATGGTGGACTTAATGTCTTAAGGCATTCTCTACCAGTCAACCACTGGGCCAAAAAGAGATGTTTGATAGGTACCATACACATGCATTCACATACATATATACATACAAGTGTACCCACAATGAAATACCAAGAAGATTATCAGTCAACGTCAACTTTGACAACAGATGCTTGCGAAGCATGTGATATTTGCGGTTTTCATAGTGCCCTTTGCGTACACATTAAAACATATTATTGTTATTAAAAGCAGAAAAGGAATCGATGATCA